>JAQFXY010001046.1:0-13518 GCA_034693865.1 Ceratophysella sigillata | reverse complement strand
CGCGTTGTTGTTGCGTGTGCTTGCGGCTTGTTTGCCCACTGCCTACTACCTGAATACTTTTAACGGTTGAAATTGTACCTAGCGGTGCCCAGAGAAATATTCTAAGTTTTTTTACTGAGGTGGAGTTTGAAAACTTATAATTATGGTACGTTAGGTCCCTTTGGGATTTGACAGGCTCCTAAACTCCTAACCTAACATAATCAGAAGTCTTCAAAATGCAGGATTTTCGGAAAACCTAACCTAACTTCAGTGCAGCGAATCTACACTACACACCTCAATAAAAAACTTAGAAATCTGTGAGCTGAGCACCGTTAGGTACATATGTATAATCCAACCATTTCAATTCTATTTTGAACCGTGTCTCAAACCCAAACTCTGAACTACACACAGAACCAAGTTAAAGTCTTGTTCAAGCGTTTGAATTTTGAATTGTACCGGGTGCGCAAGTGCGTACGGGCTAGCTTTTTTCTCTTACCGTCAAGTAGTATTTATCCATTACGGTAGGTTAGATTTGGACGTTTTAGCAGGCCTAACTGAACCTAATACTAACTATGTAGACTAGATTTAATACACGTTAGCATCTAAATGTCCCTTGCGCACCCTTAGGTCATAGGTAAAATCCAACATTTACACTTTACAGTTCAAGCTAATTATGTTTTATAATACAATAAGTTATTTTACCCGTGGCTGCCCAGTTGAGCAAGCGAACCAGCATAGGCTGGGTGTGACATAACAACATGATCTAGCAGTTTCCCCGCCGCGCTCTGGCCACCCTCGCTCAAATACAGGTTGTTGAAGATGACGCCATAGTATGGACCCCAAATCCCAGGAATATTCAATGCCTTCTCGCTGAGGGCCATGTGACAAGTTGAAGTTCCGCTAATCAGTCCCAGTCGCTTGACTGGCGCAGTCTTCTTGCTTTCCCCGTCTGGCTGGCATCCGATCATGCCCAGTACTCCCGCATGAGCATCAATCATACAGAAACCAACTTGCGTATTCACGCTAAGGCCGAGAGCCGTAGCGGCTTCCGTAGAAATAAGATTCGCGTCCCCGGGAAAGGAGGTAAGCCTTCCGATTTTGTCGAGCGCATCTTGAATTCCAATTTGTTGGAAGTACGACTCATCCCAAGAGCAGTTCGTGGGGCTGTTGACAAAAGTCCATTTACAAACTACGCAGCAGATTGATCGCTTCAATGACCCTGTAGCTCTCCAGCGCAAGTAGTCACCCAAGTCGAAGTAGTGCTTGGTGGAATCATAACTTTTTTGCAAATTGTTCTTGAGCCAGAGTAGCTTCGGAGTTTCCATTTCAAGAGAGATAGACCCTCCAACATACTTCAGCACATTATGCTTGGTTGCGTTGATGAGCTGAGCCTCTTTCTCCGCTCGATGATCCATCCACATTACAATATTCCATTGGGAATCCCCTGCGAAACAGGAAATGTAATTTATAAACACAAATGTTTATGGAATTAATTCAATCAATAGTAGCCGACATCCGACAGAAAGTGTCCAAAATTCGTACAAGAAATCAGAATACCTACACTTACGTTTTGCGTTACCTTGTAACCTTGCATGATGTTAATTTTCAAAAAAAATTTTTTTTCGTAAATCCAGGGAAGCAAAATTACGACTAACGACTAATTTCTCACCAGTTTTGTTTACTGAGACAGGTTCGTTGCTCTTTCCAATTGCAACAAGTGAACAAGTGGCACAGAAGGAAATCCCACCGATATGCGCTACATCTACATTCTTAGTTACGTCCTGCGAAAAGAAACAATGAACATGAATGACCTCATAGGCAATTATGTAATACATACCGACACACTAATGTGCTAGGTAATGTAGGTAACTACGACGCCAGTGTACGTGTACGAGTAATGGTTATACTGTAAGTTTAACAGCAACTAGGGTTCTACAAATCCGTGGCAGTTTCTGATATCCGGATTTCGGATTTCCACGAATTTGAAATTTGAAATCCTAAATCAGCTAGTATTGGAAATTCGTGGAAATTTCACAAGACAAATACCGGAGAAATTGTAGTAACGAACATTTAATTAATTAAGATTTTATCGACATAAACGTACTAAACCCGGATTAAATTACACCACAAACAATAACTTCAGGCACCGCATTATAAATTATAAGAATTAATTTTGCCTCGTATAATTTTTGTTACGGACGTCCTGAACCTTTCAATTCGTTCTAAGAAAGTACAGATCATCAAATATTTCATCGTTTGAATTACGAGCAACATCTAGTGTAATTAGTGATTTCAAAATGCAAAAAAATTAATTTAAAATACTAAAAAGCAATTCAAAATATGTACTTTCATTACGTATTTGTAATTAGAATTACAATATTTAAGTATTGAATTTATTGTAATCAGTAATTGTAATTTCGTTTTCTTCACATAGCTGTCAATATCTTTAAGCCTTACTCAATACAGACTTTGAGCAAACTGATGACATAAGGGGATTATAAAACTTATCAAACTGCTAGAAGTTAAAGGTGTTTCTTTCAATAAGTATTGAGTTTCATTCAAGTATAAACCGCCCCAGTAGGAATTTTATCACATCTCATTTATTTTTTGGCTGAACATGCGTCTACTATTTAACTTAGGTTCTCAAGTCTGCTTCATGATTTTTTGAGATATTTACGAATTATAGATTATTTGTAAACTTAAATTCTTAAAATATTATGCATTTGCTTGAAGCCCTGATTTTGTTTCATTTTCTTGATCAAATCCGGATTTAACTATTTCGTATCCGGATTTCGGTTATCCGAGTACGTCCAAAATCCGCATTCAAATCCGGTTCTCAAATCCGGATTTTCATTGTCATTAAATACACACAATACACACATTGAAATCAGTAATCAATTGCAATGCTTTAACATGAAATAAATGTTTTAAGTAAATCAGTTTTGCAGCACTTAACTTAGAAATAAATACTTTCAAGTTTCATGTTTTCAATAGATAGATACGCTATAACGGCTACCATACAACACTCACCCTAACAGTCTCACAAACAGCAGTCCAAATCTCATCACTACTTTGTTCGTAGTAGCCTGGCTCTGGATTGTTAATTTTAATTTCTTTGACCGCAACATGGAGTAAATTCCCGGTTGAGGTGAAGAGTCCAGATCTTACACTCCCTGAACCCACGTCAACTCCAATAAAATACAGAGACATAACGGTGGATGTTGAACAAATGTAATTTACAATATTTCGCAAAAAATATATGAGAATGTTAATGTTAACAGAAGCGAAGGAGTATCCGTCCGTTTGTCTATCTACTTGTAGGACAAATGTGAATAGAACTTTGAAACTAACGAGTAAGTCAAACCAAAGATGAGGATAACGAAGAGCAGTAATAAATAATTTACATCGGGCTATACTTAATACCACAAGATTAGACATGAAGTCAACATATTTATAGGTCGGTACTGTTTCTACGTATACATACATACAAACATAGTAATAGTGAATGAATACTGCAGTATCAGCAGCTTGTCAACTTGTCAAACTCGGAGACAGAAATGTCTGATCTTATATTTTAGTTCAAGGTTAAGATCACTCTGGGACGAATATGTATTAATATTATATAATCATATATCATTTGATTATTCTTATGGTTGCCAATTCTGTTACATATTTTATGTACATAAGTAGTACGTTGTGCGTCTAAGTAATCTGCAGTACATAAGTAATCAATACTAGACTATGATTTACGTTTGTGAATCGTAATACAGACCAATATATGTATTTGCCTTCTCAATTCTCATACTCATCATCATCATTGCTACGAACTTTAACTGCTTATCTGTAAAAGCATTAACAGTTGTTATCTACCTACACACAACCATAATACAGGTCTCAGGTGTCATGAATTTTCAACTTATTTTTATGTACCTATTAGGTAGTAAAAGTCGAAAGAATCGATTTCCTAAGTACAAAATTATCTCGTAATTTCGTTGAATTGAAACCTCCAGCGCCGCCACTTATGGTTTAATTTGATTTTGTGTAAAGCCCGTAATGCTTTTAAGGAAAACAGCCTATGTATCATAATCCGAATCAACCAAACTATTGGAGGCGACACGATAATGGCAGTGACAATGACAAGGTGCTTGAAGGACAAGTGCAAATAGTCGATTTTCTTATTCTATGTATTCTAAAATTCTTATTTACACGTCAACCACTATTAACGAATTAATTTAGAGGAAATCATGATGACATGGCACATCGATATTCTCAGAGAAAGCAAAATGCTATGCATTTCCATCTCCACCGAATTTATGCAATTTGTACACATAGTTGTACATTTTTTAGCAGTAGTATTAGTTAATTAAATTCAATTCAATTTTATTAAAACGGTTGTCGTGGAGTAACGAATTGCAAATCCAAACGTTCGTTGTTTGTGAGACAGAGTGAAGATTGAAGATCCAAGGGAGCGACAATCCTTGACTCTCTGGATCTCGGACCAGTAGTTTTGTATATTACAGAACAGAGCAGGAACTCTGTTTGGTCTAGTCCGTTCCGGTTTTTGGTTTTGTTTTAGTTGTTACTGGTGACAGGTGACGGTGGTGACTCGACTGACTGGTGACTGGAGCTGATACTGCTTATGAGACTCCGACTTCAGAAGTTACAAGTGTCAAGACTGTCAAGCTCACTCGTACTTCAGAATGGCACAAAAAGAACGATTTCGTCCCGGAGACGAAGTGTGCATGATCTCGGAGGGCCAGCTTCGCTTTGGAACAATAGAACGTCCCAAGCGTACGGAAGTGTCTCGTTCACCTTCCAGCTTGACCGAATGGCCCGTTTCTTTGAATATTAAACCGGAAACGGATGGAAAAAGGAAATGTATGATCCAGCAAGACCAGGTTAGCGAGGGACTATCATTACATTATGAAAAACATGGATCTTGTATTGTGTATTTAACAAGAAAATAAGCCCTGCGACCTATGCATATGGTGTATGGCAAGTCACAAATGAGCTGTTAGAGTTAAGTTAGGTTAGGCCAGTACACAGTATAGACATAAACATAACATACACAATATGTAAAAGTGTTTTGGCTACTACTGACTGCTGTCGACTGCAATCTGGCTAAGCCCGTTTATACATAGTTATTGTATCGTTCTAGTTAACATTAACAGACCGTCCGTTGTACAAAGGAAGCCGTGTTCGGAGAGCGGAGCGGGCAGGCGGCCAGCTGGGAAGATGTCGGTCCGTTACACTCTGTGCAGATTTGCGCATTGTAGGAACCACAACAATTTTGGAAAATGTCAACATTAGTCGATATAGTCACTTAAAGGCAAGTGCTGTATATTTTATGTGATGATGTAATTTTGTGGTATATGGTTGTGAGATTACTTTAGATTCATATTATATCTTCCGAATTTGAATTTTATTTTTAGGAATTTAAGCAGAAATCAGTGGTTTATCAGAACGGGTGGCTGGGTGTCATTAGCGAAGTTGCTCGAAACGCTAAAGTTAGACGTTCCAATGGAGCCTTTAGCAAGGTGCCGTTGAACGTAGTCCAGCCCATTAGCCCATTTATTGTGGAGCCCCCGTGGATCAATGAGAGTGTTGCTAATCCAGCCCGCGTCATGAACCGTGCCAAATTTGAAGGGGACGGGGTCGTCCCACAGGCCGTTTCTACGGCCTCAGCCAATGACAATCAATCACTGTTTGTTGAGGACCTAGAGGTGCATCGCTTTTGACTTTTTATTCTCTACTGCCAAAAATAACAAATAAAACTCAATATATCTTAATGTCATCAGAAAAATATGGCTATGCTAATGTGAAGTGAATACGTGTTTCTTTTAGGTTGAATCGGTGACAGTTGCCTGGCGCTACCAAGTTGATCTCATGACTCCTGATACACCGAATAAATCTATCAAAGCCTCAAGACTCAATAAACTCAAGGTTGTCAAGGAGGAGTGTGATTCGGATACGACATTCCAAATGGGGAATCTCGGACGATATTTCCTCCGCTCTTCTGACGAGCTCAAATCACTAGAAGAATACGAACGTCGTTTTGTGTTAGCTCATTTGCCCACTAAGTTGAAGGATTTGAAACGAAATCGGGCCCCACCCTTGAGTGCATACTTAAAAGAACCTGAGAAACGGATCATTCCGGAATCATCGATTGTGGTGGAAATTGTTCATCTCAACGGAGTTGGAGAGATTATGTGGCAGGTACAGTAAATCTGTTGAAAAGTGTAAACCCGCTGGTACAGTAGACTAGCTTGGAAAATATTTTCAGTGTATATTCTACGGTCAGTTTCTATATTCCGTTGTGTAGGATAACCGGATGGAGTCTGTTGGGAGCACGGACTTGGTAGTACTGGAAGAGAGCTTGCTCTCAAACGAAATCATGGCTGGAACGTTTATTTTCTCAAAAAGATTTATCGATCAAACACCGGAGAACGCCTATGGTGTCATTCTGACGACGGATACTTCCAGTAAGTACTACTCAAACTTGATTAACTGTGTAATATAGTGCTAGTAATGATTTGGTCCCAACCACTTTAGAAAAAACCGTTACATTTATGCTCCTGACTTGCGACAACCCACCAAGTGTTATTGAGCAAACAATGACACTCAATGAATCAGAAGTCTTTCCGCATCCCCGCTATCGTTTTTTTAACGAATCAAATACCATCGTTGTTTCATCGAAAAGTGACGGAGCAGTCCGAATCGGGAATGTTTTGGACACTAATCTGCGTGGAAAGGTAAATGATACTTAATCTTGTATTTGCCTATTTTGAGAATATAGTAAAATCCTGCTTTCAATTTTACACAGGTCTCGGTTCACTGGATCGACAGCGATCGAGATGAGTGGTGTTGGCCCTCGGATTGCTCGGTTTTTAGTGTAAAGGGATTCGATCTCGAATGCATTATAAGTCTCAGTAAGGAAGTTCGTCCATCAATTCAGTTTATTTCTTTCTAAACTCTTATATTCATTTCGTTTAGTCAACGATGCCGACGAGGTTAAAGACTGTCCTTCAAAGAAGTTCCTTAAAGTATTGGAGAAACTTAAGTCAATTTTTAAAACCTGGGATGGAGATGATACAGGAGAGCTTGCAGATTCTTTAGGAAGTTTGAAATATGTAATTTCTGCTTGCCAGTAAGTTACTACTTCTTTGTAAACAATTCTACTATTTATTCAAGCTTTATGTACTTTTGATGAAGTTCAACACGTTAGAAAATATTTATTGTAGATCTGCTCAAACGGAATTCGGAAAACCGTTATTCTCATCAATCGAACTCCACAATCATCTCTTGCAAGGAAGTGAAATCAACTGCGATGACCCGGAAGTTCGTTTGAAGGTTAAGACTTTCTGTGGTGATTTAGTTAAAGAGGCTGAAATCCTATACAACGTTCTACACGAATATGACAAGACAGCAGGAAGGCTTGGAGGTGGCTCAAACGAACCCTTGGCGACCGGGGCATCAATTTCCATGGAAAGTGTCACGAATTCGGAATCTATTGTCTCGTTGCCAACCCCAATGGAAATTGATGATGAGGTGGGTACCGCACCTGAGACTCCGAATGAATCCGGAATCTTCACTGAGCATGTGGTTGTGGACTCCAATCATCCTGCCATTCACCATTACGCCAGCAACACAGAGTTCAGTCCGGAACACCAGCGGTTCTTTCTTTCTACCGTCAAGAGAGAGTTGGAGAATTTGCGCAATTCGTATGCCCCTGGACTGAAGACTAGGACATTCCTCGACCGATACGATCTGTACAGTATTGCAATTGCCGGTCCTATGAATACTCCTTATGAGAATTCTCTATACTTGTTCGATGCCGTGCTTCCGCCGACTTATCCAGCGGTCCCTCCGAAGTTCCATTTTCTAGCATATGGATCTGGTAGATTAAATCCTAATCTCTACGCAGAGGGAAAAGTGTGCGTGTCATTGCTTGGAACTTGGCAAGGGAAGAACCCAGAAGAGCAGTGGACTAGGGATTCAAACTTGTTCCAAGTGTTACTTTCAATACAAGGTTAGATACTACTCAGATACACTCGGAGTCGGAGTACCATTTACATGTGTATTGTTTTTTTTAATAACCATGGAATTGGGCATCTGTTTCTAGCTCTAATTTTGGTGAACGAGCCCTACCACAATGAGCCAGGGTTAGAAGAAGAGAATTGTGCTGCTGGATCCATAACCGGTAGTCGTCACGCCTACAACTCACCTCTGGTGCCTAAAGTCTGCAACATGATGTTGGCCCAGATGGAGAGACCTGGAGATCCTTGGGTTGACGACATTCAAAACTTTTATCTGGAGAATGTTCCTAAGTAAGTGAAAAAGTAAGTGTTCGTTATGGACGTTGAATAACATTAATAACTGCATGGTTATTGTTCTTAGGTTTATTAACCGATGGAACAAGTGGTTGGAGGCTAATTCGACTTCTCATAGCGAGGCTGAGTTTCTAGCCAAGTGTAAGCGTCTATATATTTTGTAAAATCCTATCAAAATCAAACCCCTTAACCTTATCAAGTAGTTACACATTTCTCCCCTTATTAGTAACTGATGACAACAAGCCAGGGTTCGTCATTTACCCGTTTTGCTCGGCGTTTGTCTCAAAAATGAAGGACATGATAGTGAAACTGAATGCTGCTCACAAGAAACTTGTAACAAAGAGCCTCTCGTCCTCCGGTGAGCCGAGCAATGAATCTGATCGTGGCGAAGAAATCCTTGTGGTTCAGGAGAGTGGCGAAGGAGCAGTTAGCTCCACTACTCCCACCGAAACTTGAGAAACTGACATTGAGTCTCCGTCTAAATTATTAAATTGGTCCAAACAGATTTACGTAGGTACGTCGGAACTGGGTATAAAATGTGCTAACTCTACTACTGGAACTCCATTGAACATTATTATTTAGAGACAACGTACAAGGCTTCAGTGTCTCTTTACTACTGAATGAGTTAAAGTCATCCGTAACCTTAAGTTAAAGTGTACTATTCTAATCGTGCATATTTGAAATTATCGTGCCTGTCGTCCAATCTTATTACGCAAGAAAGGAAAGAGTTTTACGCAATAGGAATAACTGGCGATTTTAAATCATACGGTTTAGTATTAAATATTGTTTCAATATAATTTTCTGCGTATAGACTTAGCTGAATTTAGACTGAATGAGATTCATATGAGCGTGGCAGAATGTCAGAGAGAAGTATTTAACTGTTGGTTAGCTATAATTGAAATAGTGGTTCAACATAGCTGAGAATCAGTAGTTTTGTCAAAAAATGAGTGATACTGACGAACGTTATAGAATGAACTTAACACAATGCAACTGCGCACGAGCAGTGTTTATGCTCCAGCACTGTTCTCGTTTACGGAAAAGTACTGATTATTTATTTACGACTTAAATTAAATTAGTAATACTTGAATTCCTATAATTTTTTAATTGTATGGTGATTTCAAATAAAAAGTTGTAGCAAATAGTTGGCTTGAATTAACATTACACATTTCATTTTATTCGAAGGATGTTAGAAACTGACTCAACTTTAGATATTTTCCAAACCATGTCCAGAACGTAAACTGGAAATCTTGGATGAGGAAATACCCTCGTCATCGTTGGATAACACGACTTTCGAAACATAGTCTGGATTGGTTGCTAACTTCTCGTTCAATTCATTGAGCCGTTTGTTGAGTCCCACACAAACTCCAATCTTCCAAAACAGAAATAATGGCTTATAAATTAAATAAATTATAAATATACATGAGCAGTTTAACATATTCCAGAAGGGAATTACCTGGTTCTCAATCTTTTGCATCATTTTAGCAGAGTCGTACTTTTCCTTATTATCCAGAAAAACAACCATTCCGTCCCGTTGATTAATCTTTGCGTAGATTTCGCCATCTTTGATCTAAGGGGGAAATATTTTAAAGAGTTTAAGCTTGGTTTATGTTGAATCAGCAAATACATTGGCTTCCTGGGTTCTGATAATTTACCATCGAGAGAATTAGTTTTTCCGCTTGTTGGGCTCCACCCGAGAGCTGAACTCGTGAGGCCAAATCGGCCAGGCTAAGAGTCAAGAATGTTTTGGTAAGACGTTGAATATTAAGCTTGGTCTGGACACATTTGACTTGCTTCACTAAACCAAAGTTAATGTCGCTGTAATACAAAATATTCAAATATTATGAGAATGAGAACTCGATTTAACTTTTGTTTCATAATATAGAATGAAGATGACAAGCTTTACTCCTTACCGGCGAATTACATCCTGATGTCGGACAATCACACTGTTGAGTTCCACAGGGTTGTGAGTTCCAAATGCAGTGACCAATTCGTTGTAGGGTACAGCATTGGGCTTAAGAATACTATTATAATTAAAAGTTACAAATTAGCAACAATTGACATACTGTGTAATTATTTGTACTAATGGAATCACCGGTTAACCACTTGAGCGGCACACTTGGGTGGACTCGGAACATCTCCAGAATGAATAAGAGACAGCAGAACGAACTTTTTGTAGGATTCAAGCATAATATGCGACATTGAGAGAGCAGGAACACGAAGGCAAGCTTCGAAGAAGAAAATAGCTTCATCGTATTTCTTTAGGCCAGTGTAGATCATTCCTCCATAGTACAAGTAGAGAAGCAGCGGCTTACAATCTCCTCCTTTGAGCTACAAAAACGAATGAGCATGAGCTGAGCAGTTAAGTCGGAATTCGGAATACGTCATACATATCCATGGAAATGTCCTATTGTCTTGTGTCTGTTTAAGTTCAAGCATTTATTTAAATCCAGTCGTAGAGCAAAAACGAGCTATAGTGTTTATACAAAGTAATGGGTAAAATGGCGGGTCAAAATGGCGTTAATCGGCAAGTTACTCTAAGAATATTACCTCCGAACTGAAGTCTTCAATGTCGTCAATTAGAAAAGGTAGAGCAGCCTTAAGGTTTGACGACGCGAGGCACATTTCAAGGAGAATGGCATGAATACTCGTTAACTGCCTCGGATCCGTCTGAAGGAGACGAATGGCTTGTGCCAGAATTCGAATACCACCAATGGCTTGATTCCTAGCCACAAGAGCGTCACTTAATTTCTGGCAAGCAGTTACCACTGCAAATTGTGAAAATAAAGGCTAGGATTACAGTACCAACACGACCACCAATCCTAAGCCATATTGAGTTTGTTCATAACTTACAAACTGCTGGGCAATAGCGCAGTTGTGCCCCATCAACCCCTTGAAGGAATCCTGAAATCTGAGTCATAAACACGTCCACATTGTTCCCGAAATCTGAAGACAAAGACTTGGCGGTCAGAAGCCCCAAAGCCCCAAGGGCTACAGGTCCATCCGTAAGTTGTTCCAATGCAGCTTCCAGGGATGCCAAGGGAAGCTTTCCCAGAGCCTCAACGAATTTCGGTAAGTGCTCAATGAACTCTTTTCCGACGGGACTGCAAGTTGTTCCTACTCAAATGGAAATAAAATTATTATAACGTCAATTTAGCCATGTATGGAATGTAAATCTAGAAACCCATTGACGGTAAGCGGTAATCACAAGCTGCAATTAATATGACATTCAACGAAGTGCTCGATCTTGATATGTGATTTGAACCGTGTACCATGCAGGTGACTGTGTAATATGTAATATAAATAAATATATAAAATCCTTAAATATCCTAAACACATAGGTACATGGGATCTTAGAGTATGTATACACCTATCCGTACGATAAAAGCATGAGATTGACATATACAACTGGCCACGTATAATTTACACGTAAAAAATTGACCATACAGCATGAAACACACAATATAAGTATTGTGTTGAATGTGGATGTCAGATGTGGATTAATTAGGGATACGGAATACGGTTCAATTTCAACGAAAAATAATGACTGAATAACAAATAACAGTGACTGGTACATACCTGCAGTTACCTGTGCACCGAAAGCCCGTGCGGCGTGCAAATACGCGTCAATTGACATTTTCAACTTGACAAATAGTGAACGATTACAACTGAACAATATACTCACTTTACTGATCCAAAACAAACTTTGACTTGAAACGGAAATTAGTAGTTGGTAGTCAATTAGTTGTTGACTTTGATTCAACCTAATACAATTGAAGATTTTTACAAGATTTCAAACTTGAAAGAAAGCTGAGTCGTCGGTGCGCATGCGTAGAAGTAGGAATGGAAAGAAAGTGGAACGAGACGAGACGGGAATTATTGAGATTCTCTTGTGAATGTTCACTCTCTATGCTTTCGTTCCACAACTGTTGCGAAAGACTCAATATGACATTGCCCATGAATTGACATTATAACTCTTTGGCTCTGCTCTCCTGGCTGACTGACTTTAATTGATCCATCATATTTTATTAAGTTAATCTTTCATTGACCATGTTGGACCTTCCAGTCGTTCCTCAATTTCTAATTCGTGGATTTCCATATTCTACATATATCAAAACTTTTGAATCATTATTATAATTCATTCGTCCATCCGTTTCGAGATTCTAATACACGAAAATTCATGTCACATTTTATCGTAAATTATAACTTATAGCTTATTTATTCCAACTCAATCGTTTTGGACACATGTTTACATTTACAGAGATTAGCAGATATTTCCAAAGATTCGCTCAACCACTGAAAGTTAAACAACAAAAGAAAACATGTAAGCATTTTGTAGATTATTTCTAATAACTTAAACCCCATTAAAGAACAATGAACTGTAATCAAAAGGGAAATATTAACAGTAATCCTAAAATGGGCTACCACTGGCTCAGCTTGTGTTGCAAAAAAATTGTTGGTATTGATGATGTACTTATATTCGGAGCAGGGTGTATGTGGAATTAGTAATTAAACTGAATACATTATGTGTATGAATACTTGAAACTTCGAATAAAATACACAGTATTAGTATATAATACATACATTGATAGGATATAAAATTATAAAATCTAACACCCTTTCACCATGAATAAGTTTGTATGGCTATCAGTTCTACTATTTGGCACTTTACGGATTCCATTCGTAATAAAAGAAGCAAGATTCTTAGAGAATTCTATTGCTTCGTATTTGAAGTTGGCAAAATGTACATCTAAATCTTTGTTACAAGGATGTCATGGCTGGTGGCCTGGCATAGGCCTTCGGGATAAATCCGTATTTCTTTTGCTTCGGTGCATATGCCCATAACCAACCCTGTACAGTCTGAACACTGAGGTCTGCATGGACCCAATCCCCACGCTTGCAAGTCAAGTCATCAACGGCTGCCGCCTAAGTATCATAAGAAGAATACAGTTATTTAGTACATGCAAATTCAAATCGGCGTTTTAAATAAGTACCTACGATAGAATTTACAATGATAACCTGTAGATATTCATGAAGGATACCGATGTAGGTAATAATGTTATACCTTCCAGACAGTGCGTAAACTCATCCAATGTTTCAGCCTCGAAAATTAATTCCACATCAGAAGAGCAAGAAACACCAAAACCCAAGGAGGAAGGTGGAAGAGTAATCCCATTACCAGAAACTCAAGACGAAAGTTAGGCCTCTACAA
>JAQFXY010001045.1:0-13519 GCA_034693865.1 Ceratophysella sigillata | reverse complement strand
GAGAATTACTCGAGTTATGGTGATCACGGACGGACATGATTTCAAATTCGATAGTAATTTTATAGTTGTTCATACAATATTTGAATCATCCGAAGCATAAGCCTCCCGAGGTAGGAGTGTTGATTATGTAGTGAAACTCAAAAGGAACAAGCATGTGTTCTAGCCTTAAGAAAAGAATTCTCGGGTTTCCGCTGGCAAATTCAATGATGGATTCAGTAGACAGTTATGGGAAGTTCAATATGTCGTGTGTTGGGCATTTGTATGCCGTGCCATAGTTTCAGGCCGTATGAATTACGTTTTTCGTGAATTTAAATCTGGCGCGTTAGTTTTTAGTTTACAATACCCACTACCACCATCAGGCTTGCCAGATTTTAATTGACGAAGAAACGTACAAGTATGCAAATAGCTGCAAAAATATCTACTGTGTATCAGAATGGCAGGTGCTGGCTACAGGCTATGCTGTATGCTGCTCTTCTGTTGGTTTCAAGCTGCCGCAGAGAAGGTTTCACTTTTGTACAGTAGGTATACCCACCCCCAAATTCCTCGAGTCTCCGTCTCAATTTTTCTCCATGAGAACCGAACAAGGCGGATCTGATGAAAGTAATGTAGTTTGTCAATTTCACGGATTGGGACTGGGGATGTGGACTAGTGGGTCATGTAGGCGGTCGAGGAGGCCAAGGCAGTTGTTGTACGTTGAGATTATGCCTGACTGGAAGCACTGGGCGGCTGCCCGTAAGATTGAGACGAAAAAGAACTCTAACTGACGTTTACTTTCCGCAGAAATTAAGTAAAAAGACTCGTCCGTCACTCATCCCACAAGTCCAGTCTTTTAAAAAGAGAAAAGTTGCAGACAAGAGATGAGCACAGAGCTCCGCTCACTCGAACAATATTGCCTCTCATGTCTCAGCGGTCCAGTTCTGTCCATGTCTCAACCATTTCTTATTCATCTTCACTTTCACTACAGACCCACTTACTCTCCGCTCCATCCGTCTCAACCAAGTCTCTTCGTGCTACCAAGAATTATACGAAAATGTTCCCAGACAAAAATACAGTACCAAAAAACACTTGTACAAAGTTCACCAAAGATTACTGTAAAGTACGAGCAGCCCACGAATCAGTGCAAAGCACAAATCCTAGAATAGGATTCTGGGTCAATTGACTAATTTCACACATGCATGAATGTACTGCAAGCTTGTTACTTTACTCGCTTAGGTAAGCTAGAAACATGTTTTAATTCAAAAAATTCATTCCTGCTTCAGTTGCTGGGACACAGGACACACGCCATGTTTCGCCTCCAAACTTTGGAGTATTTAAACTTGAAACCCGGACACAAACATAGATAGACAGAGTGAAAGTTAAACTGGTTATACTCTACGATTTAACATTTAACCCTACAACACGGTATCCAACTTAGCTCTAAATTTTGAAAAAAAGAAACAGACAAATAATGTTGAGTTTCAGGTTATAGGGCAAAACCAAAGAATTCTCGGGGTAGCCTTTTCCAGGTAAGTTTTTCCAATATGAATTATTACGGGGAACGTTTTTTCATGGAACGATATCGTAAGGAGCTTTTTCGTAGGATGACGATTGAGGCGGCAAGGAATGGGTTAATTTTAGATGCTGCTCTTCAGCCTTCACAATGCGTCGTTCTATTGAACTCCTTCCCTGTCTTCTCCGCCTTCCTTCCGAACTATTGGAGCTGAAAGCGTGATGAGTGAGGAGAAGAGTGAATGTTGTTTCTGTGGCTCCGGTTGACACATTTATTGTTCCCCAATGAGCTGCGGTTATTATGTCGAGGAAATGGAGACTCCCAACCTAATCCATATTACTTGTCTTCGCCAAACACATCTTACAGCCAGCTAGCTGGGCTGCTCAGATATGCTCTATATCTGGCCTAAAATACTTCTGAGTTTAATTAGTCGCAACATAGTGCTTTAATAGCCTACTGGTCCATGCGAAGCAGCTCGCTGCGAGTTAACCCGCAATGTGAATGCAAAAATTAGAACGCATGAAATACTAGCATTTATCAATACTTAATGCTGTGAAATCTTGTGAATCAGTTCCATGCCCTGAACATATGATAAACAATGATTTTTGTCGTGAATTCACGTGTTACAAGCCTCACTAAAATGAAGCCATCTAACATGCCATATTTGAATTTAATAAATCGTCCAATCAATTGCTTTGTAACTGTGATAAGTGACGTAAGGTGTACGACCCTACATATTACAAATTGCAAACTGAGCTGACCCTTGAATTTGAAATCGGTAATTCGCAAAAAAAAACAATTGTTTTGCCAAGCTGCTCACTCCTCCGCCGTAAGCACCACTGTATATCCAGCATGAAATAGCTGAGCCTGATCTTCCCAGTTTCCGGTTAAACGGTAGAAAGGGAAGTTTTTGTAGGTAACTTTTTTGGAGGGAGATTCGTCTGCTCAAATCAGAACGTCTTTATATCCCAAGAAGAAGGAATTGGAAAAGTGGTGTGGCTATGGTGGAAGGCTACTATGAGTATATTTCCTCTTTTCTCTCACCAACTTCCTTTTAAAGAAAGTGTCAAGTTCAAAGCTGGAGCGTATGAAAAAATTGAGAAAAAAAAAAGCAGAAGAGCTGAAGTGAAAAGAAGTGTTGTAGACTTTGGGAAAAATAAATCCTTCTTAGCTATAGACTCCGCTTTCATCTTCTTGCTCAGCATTGGAAACATATAGACTGGCTCTTGCTTTATCAATATCCTCCTTCAGCTCTCCACAGAGGATTAGAACCCCAGACTCTTCAACGCCAGATTGACTTTCTCCGGATTATAAATATTTTGGAAAAAAGTTACTTCTAATTTAATTCTATGCTCCGCATTCACAGACTCTCTTGAAAGCCAAACAGTGTTTCTAGGCGGCTCAGGTTATGGGAGGCTGAGCACTTAAGAAGGAAACTTAAATGGAGAAATTCAGGTTCAATTGAGGCCCAACTCTCAATTAAATCCAAGTGTCGTTCTGGGTGTTAGTCAGTCAAAAGTGAGAATTGGAAACTGTGCAACACGACAATTGAGTCATGACAATTGGGCTGGCTACGTTTCTGCCATGCGAGAGTTGGACAGGGATGCTGTGAATGTTGCCTTCACGTTGTAATTTCCAATTTGGCCATAGAATTTATCTAAGGTCATTGCACTGTGAACCCTTAAGGGCAAATGATATGTTGGTTACAAAGATTTATTTAATTACACTCGGCATAGCCAAGGTGCCATGTAGGATCAAAATCCAAAATGTGGAATCAATTTCCAATGGAGCGTTGTGTTAGCGGATGAAGCTGGGCCCATTGGATTGTCGTGGAAAGTGTGGGAATGTGACGGCGTGCGTTGTTCCGGATTTCCGTCCAAGTTCTCGTCCCTTCGCCTCTCATTTGTATGTCACACTTCTTGTTCTCACTTCTGTTCGTGTGTGAAGGCGGGCAAGAGAAGAAGTCTTGAGAGGAATCTTCTAACTTATTCAGAAGCGACGGGACTTAGTTGACGCAAATATGGGGAAACTGGGAAATCAAGCTGACTTGGCTGAACAAGAAAGATTCTCTGCTTTTCTTCTTTTTTACTCCGTAGTTCAATTTGATAGGGGCTCCACTAGCACGCATAATATCAAACTATCTACCCGGCCTCACATATACGGAATATCTGTACAAGGGAAGGACCTATCTTAGTATTCGCGTGCCCAGTTTCATATTTCAGGCTGGAACAAGCTTCAAAATTCGGCTTTGCATGTCCCCAATAAAGTCTGTTTTCCAGAATATTAACGTCTCTAAACTCAGACAAAGTATACGAATATAGTCTGCAGAATCTGATTAACTGATCGTACCCTTAGTTTTTGCAATATAGTGGGAGAAATTTAATTTTAGCATGCATTTTTTGGGTCAACGAAAAGTTATATGCGAAAGAAGCTTGAAAAGTCCGCTTTTCACTTCTTGTTTTCAAACAATTTTGGTCAGTTTACGTTCAGTTGAGCAAACCAAGGTTGGTGCCGTGAATCGGATTGAAATCCTCACATAAAATTAGGTTAAGTTTGCTAAATTACTTGTATTATAATCGGGAAAACTTATTCGATGGAATTTCCTTGCAGGAAAATTCTTCACAGGGAAATTATTGGCAGGGAAATTCTTGGCAAGGAAATATTTCGTAGAACCTCCGTATTTAGATTCTCCAGTCAAAGTTCAGACGATACCCGTGTAGCATGTCCTCCGCCAGCCTACGCCCCGGCCCAATGCCCCAGTCCCTTTCTCCTTCGTACATAAATGGAGAGTAATGTTGGAAGGGAGCGTCGGAGGCCATTTTCATCACCACTCCAGGCCTATAGTGCGGAGTAATATTTTTTTGGGTGGGTCTGAATGAATAGGCACTCACCTTCTCTGCTCGAGCATTGCTGTAGATTTAGAGCCGGTTTGCGAGAGAGGAGCCGGAGGAAGAGCCTGCTTAGTCGTCTGTGGTCTTCTATGTACGTTGCTAACATTAGGTATGAAAGGAGAGGGGAAATGGAGCAGAAGGACCGAGATACCTGCTGCTTCTTGACGACGAACAGTTTCCACTGTTATAATGTACAATAAAGGTAAGGGCTCCCTGCCTATAATGCAATCTTCCCTATTCCTATTTCCCCACACTATGAATTTTACGATTTTCACTTTCACTCAACTCTTTTCTGCCTTCTTCACAGACGGAATGATGAAAAATATTATTATTTTCTGTGCGGTGGGCCAGGACGAAGGCTCTGTGGACTAGGCTGGGCTATAGGCTACTGCAGAACGAGGCAGGGAAGGGGAAAGGAGATTAGGTTTCCACCGCGGGCTGTAGCCAAAGAGAAAGTGTTCTGCCTTTCACCGAGCTAATAAGCCGTGGCTTAGCTCATCAGGTCCTGCTGCTCTGTTATTATGATGCTGGAGAGATCCATAGGTTTTCTCTATGTATTATTTAGTAAGCGGAGTTTTGTTCCACTGCTTCCCGATTGTATCTTGGCATCAGAATGGTGGGATATTCTGAGCGAGTGTGATCATTTATACTAAAGATAAAAAAGAGACTATGGAACTTGTTTCACGAAGCGAGCTCTGGGAATTGGGACGACTGCCTACTCTGACATAACCAGTAATCGTGCATGTATGGGAATTGGCATACAGACTGGGGCTCACACTTGAATGCATTCATAACTATCACGGAGCCTGGTCGTCTCAACAGCTTCCATGTAAAATCCTGTATGAGCTCCGAATTGGCTTGATGAACACTAGTGTGAAGAAAGTTGATCGGGAATCGCGTAGGCTATGTTATTGTTCGTATCGAATATCGGTAAAATCTAATTTCTCATTATTTGGTCTAGCTTAAGCTTGTGTAGATGGGATTTATCCATGAATACAACAATCATAATGTTCACCTGTCTCAAATTAAATGTCCGGTTTAAGAAGTTAACAGGCTTAATAAATCCTTCTGTATCTTGCATGAGATTTGCATAATTGACTAGCTTCATATGCGAATTTTAGGTTCAATCCGTTTCACTGATTCATCGGCTGCTATTTAGTACTCAATAAAGCAAGTCAAACATAAGCTCTAGAGCCAAACTACTTCCTCAACGTGTATAAATTGTCAGTTCAAGGTTTACCATTTGGTTTATCAGTAGTACAATGAGCAATGTCTTTGGCGTATATAAGTACCAATACAAAGTATTTGAAAATTGATAGAATTGAGAGGTGCTCACAGCGGTTGTTCATCCATTAACATTATGAATAATCCTTGTGCGTTTACATTCTGTGTTGTAGTTAGTACATCCTCATTCATGAATATAATATAACAATATATTATAATTTCCTGATATCGCAAATGCACTGGAACAGTTCTCAGTCAGCCTGAATTCACGTGAACGGATATTATCGTATTGTTCGAATTTAGGCTGCGACTAACATGAGTCTACTGACTCCGTCTAACAAAGTGACACAAGTTGGAGCCCAATTTCATATCTTTTCTTCCAGCAAACAAACATTATTTCTTCTCGTCATCAACGTCTTTTTTTAAAAACTCGGAGAGACGTGCATGGCAGAACGATTCTTCCAACTAAACTATCGCTATTGAATTAAGTTCCTTACATTCCAATCCCACAGCTAATACTGGAAGTCGTCTGACAATAAATAACAGGCCTCTTCTCTTTTGTCAACTCAAGTAGGTATTCAGGTTCATAATATATTATCTGCATTCTGCATGCAGCCCTCATTCGTGACAGAGATATGCTGTTTTGAATACAGCTTCCTTATCTTCCTTCCATTCTTCAACTCGGCTCCTATGCTTGGACGTCCTATATAAGACTTTACAGGGGCGGATCTGCGTTGAGGTTCAAGAAACGCCAGCCCCTCGCTTGGGTATTGAATTTATGCTTGATATGATGGAATTTTAGAAAATAAACTGTAAAGCAAAAATATCAAAAATCGTTTAACGAAAATAAGGGTACTAATTATGGTAAAGCGTTTTCACAATTACCTTTAAAAAATTCTTTATCTTCGCGCAAATTTGGCATTGAAATTTAAAGTGTCATAAATTTATTCTGCTTGGTATAAAAACATATAAAACTGAATTCGGTGGAGATAAAGCCGGCTTTTGTAGGTTTGAGCCCCTACCATTGCTAAATCTTTGATCCGCCTCTGGGATTTTATTTAGCTTCTGCTTCCCATTATGCTTCGTCTTAGAACTGACAGAGCGGAATCGGAATTAGGCTTATTTTTCGTCAAGATATGGAGCTAATCAGGATAAGGACTGTTTAGGTGATAGGGGAACACAATGCTCTGCAGAAGCGAGCAGGAAGCACAATGGAGGCCTAGGGGAAGTTTCTCACTCGCAGATGAAGTCGAGGAGAAAACCCTCTGATCTACGGAAATTGCAGTCAGAATTCCTTAACAAAGGCGTGTGCCTTAAAACTGCAGCGGCCCGTTTGTAGAGACTTATTCAAACTCTGAGTCAGTTCCTTAACAAACAGGATCCTAATAATATCTGCACTACACAAAGTTAATAATTGGATTACATAATAGAATTCTATATTATAGAAGCAGTGCAATCTGCAGCTCGTTTGTTCTCGAAATTAGGTTGTTGCATGAATAGAACAACATTCTATTTTAAGCTGTTTGCAACGAAAACTTGAGCCTTTTTGCTTTAGCTGTTGCAAAACTCCTGCCTAGTATCTAACGTGTATAGTATGCTAATTTTAGATTTCTCCAATGAACCTTAGCACATGGTAATAAATTTTGAATATACTGTACAGCATTTTATCTGATTCCCTTTTTATAAACCATCTGTTTTATTAGGCAAACTAGCAATCCACAGATCAGTGCAAACAACTACACCCAGTAATTTATTTGTCGTAGGTTCGAAATTTGTTTAAGTTGCTGTGACAGACGCAATTTCTCACGTTGAAGCTTAGGGTTTGTTTACCAAACTTCAAAACGGGCACAGGCAAGTAATTTTTTATTTAGACAGAGTTAAACATTCAGCCGGTTGTACTCCATGATTTTGTGTGAGGAGTGTGAGGACTGGACAGGATTTACAATTTTAATATTTGAGTGATTTATACGTTGCCCGACCCTATCATAGGTCTATTGGGAGCCGAAGCAGTGCATTAAGTTCGTATTAACGACAGGGTTCATCCAGAATTAACCAAGCTTAGCATGAAATAAGAAGGAGCTTGAGGGCCTAGGGTCTTTGGCTCCATTTTTCCTTTCATCCCTCGGCCCAAGTACTCGCGTCCTTATCTGGAGAGTCTTAATCTTTGTACTCAATCCCGCCATTGTTCCGGGTTATGATCAATAAACTGTCTACTTGTCCGCTGCTCCGTAGGACGGATGTGTGTGTGCCTTGACTTCCTACTTTCCCATGCACATATGACGCTTAGGAATCTGGTTACTTTCTCCATTTCTCCTTTTCTCCCGCTGCTGATGGGATTGAGGCCGTTTTAGCATTCAACTTTTTTACATTCTTCTCCAAATACATTCATGCACGAGGGATCTTTTTATGTGCAGCTCATCTCCGCCCGCAAAACACACGTCACCCACCCCATAGGCTTCCTGCATAGGCATGTTGGGCTGGGCGGCTGTGAGAACGGGCCTGGGTGCACTGGGGAGAAACCACAATGGAATCATATCATATCACATCATTCTCTCCAGGCACTCAGATCACTTGAGCCATATATATCCAATTTACCATTTTTATGTCACTCAATCGACTTTTGAGGTTACGCTCGGCTCAGCCCTTTACCAGCGAATAAAAATAAAATAAAACAACAGGACCCAACTTTCTTACACTAGAAAGTTCAACATGTCGTAAGAGGAGTTCTACGAAAAAGTTCCCTGTGAAAAAATCCCCTCGAATATATTTGTCAAAATAAAATCCTTCTGGCATAGCCTTAACTTTACAACTCAAAATTCAATCCAATGACCCGATATATGTATAACCTAGCCTAAACTAAATAACGTAGAGATACCGGTGTAGACGTGAGGCTAATGCATTGGCTTGCTAGTACAGGGTTTAATCCCGGTTGGTCGTGTTTTTTTAGGCTTTATTGTTTCTTTGCCTAATTCAGAATGAATTGACCTCGTCGCCTTTGACGTGAATATTTGAATTACTTGGCAAGTCAACATCATGGGATGTCTAACAACCTCCGTGATTAGTAAGGTTACCACAATTAAGAGTTTGAGGTCAAAGGGTCAAGTGGACTTTTAAGTGAAAATTTTCGTTATTCCACCGTAATACTCGCGCCGTCGTACTCATGCCATAATAATGTAGGTTTCTGCTGTGTC
This sequence comes from Ceratophysella sigillata, assembly GCA_034693865.1. NCBI lineage: Eukaryota > Metazoa > Arthropoda > Collembola > Poduromorpha > Hypogastruridae > Ceratophysella > Ceratophysella sigillata. The sequence goes on along the minus strand of JAQFXY010001045.1, from coordinate 4,724 downwards.
CATGGCCACCCTTGTCGTGTAGCTTGATTAGGTTAGGCCATATGGTATGATTTGTTTTTGAAATTGGATGTGGGTAATGATCGGTTGAAATGATGAATAAATGTAGGGCAGATTTGGGTGATGATGGGAAGAGTTGTGTTTCAATTAGGTGGCTGGCATCAATTTGAGCCGAGCTGTGGAGTAGGTATGGAGTAATAACTTGTCAGAAGTCCCGACGTTCCCTCCATTTCTGAGACGGAGCTTTCCCTCCAATTTTTTCTCTCAGAAAGCGGAGAGGTAAAATTGAAATCTGTCAAATGCACTGACTCGGCATATATTATGGGAAAGTTGTTGGATTTAATTTCCATGAAATTGCCTTGTGTGTCATAGGAAGAAGGAAAAGTCTTAATCGTCTCTCATTTTTGTATTCTTCCCTTTTCCTTCCCTCTCACACGACTAGGCAGGAAGGCTGTAGAGTGCGGCTCAGAGGGAACGGGCCAGTAGAGAGGCATGGAGAGAAAATTTGGGTGCATGCGAACCCTACATGTTAAATTATATTGTTTCGATCGAATCGATCCAGTTAAGGAATCTGGGTATTTAAATGTGTCATGTGTTGGGCGCATGTATTAGAAATTAAGCCACTTGTCACAATTATAAGCATTTTGATGCGTGTTTTTCATGCATTTCAATCTGGCATGCTGGATTATTGATTCTACTGCCGATATTATCTACTGCAATCAGACTTGCCAGATATTAATTCACGAAAAACCGCAACGCAGTGTTTATAATTGTGACAAGTGGAGTGTACTTAAATGTAATGACCACCACATGACACATTGAAGTTCCCATATTCGTTAACTGTACCGAATGGATAGATGTAACATCTAGAGTTCGCAAAATCACAGGCTTATTTTCTCCATGCCAATGCACTGGTCCGTTTGCTCTGAGCAACACTGCATAATTTCTTTCTGCATGGGGCTTCGCCTAGTGGGCTGGAAGGCCTGTGGACAGGCACCGGGCCCTTGTAGCTGGAGCTACTTACTTGGGCTGTACTATTGTAGGGAAAGGAAGTGAAGTATCCAGTCTAGAACCTTTCCAGTAAATCATCTTTGTCGGATTTCAGAACTTTCATCAGACGATGGTGTAATTGGGATCAAAGATTCATAAATCTTACTAAAGGGGTTGTAGGTGCATTCAGTGTCAGCCTGTACGAGTCACAACTGATATACTAGTTGTTATGTCTGCTCCACTAGGCCTTCGCCTTACTTTCCTTGTGATGAACGCTTTTTCAGTTCCAATAAAAAACACTATGGGAAACTTTCTCCGAGTTGGAATACAATGTACGATTTTGAAGAATGTATCATCTTTTGTACGACTTTCCAAACTAAAATGTATACATGAAATCCAGTGAGAATTCTCATGTCTGTCATTCTCATTCGTGTCTGGGATAACCTTCACGCTTCGCAGCACCACAACGGCATGCACTGCACTCTGCACTGGGAAAGGAAGTTCCAGCCTCTTGCTTGTACATACAAACCTCTGGCATTTTATAACTTGATCAAGTAAACGAGTCGTAATTTCAAATAACGGTCTAGGTGAGTTCTCTCACCTCAACACAGCCAAGGAACGGTGAAAAAATTTCCTGAGAAATAGTTCCGTCGAAAATTTGAAGCTGCACAGAAAATTTTCCTTTAACCCTTCGACCTTCAACTGTAAATTACGCTTAGCCCTATGCAGTTAGGCTAGTCAATGTTATAAAACATATCATTGGTTTGAGATTTTTAGATAGTGAAGCCAAAGTGTTTTAATGCAGTCAAATAAAATTTTGCATTGGAATTTTTTCTTGGAACCATGACCAACGTGTATGTAATCCTGTAAAATGTATGTATTTATGAAGGTTTACACGTATTAAATTAGCCCATGTATGAAAGTGTGTATTTTTCCCATGATGAGCCCTGCGTGGCATGTGTATGAATGTTATTTGGGAGCTGTGTGGACGACGGGAGTTGTGTGTAGCTGTGCAGGCCGAAGATGAAGTATGCTGCATATCTCCTGATTCGGGTTAGCATTATATGAAACATGTGTGAATGAATTGGAAGTGAAAGTGAAAAGACGGAGAGAAGCGAGCCAACTGGCTCGTTCCCTTCCCGTCTCCTTTTCCCAATATGCACATTGCTTCACTTCTTATTATTCCTATTCACTCTCCATACCTTCTCAACAAGGAGGAGCGGAGTCTAATGCACTCTCCACTTTCCAGACTTGTCCAAAATAATCTAAATATACGAATGTACGTCTCTTCAGACTTGAAAGGAGCCCACTTCCCAAAAACCTCCTCCAGAACCCTTTCCTCAAATCCATGTCGTAGACATTCGGCTCAGTATTCACAACTACCAACCCACCAATCAGTGCAAAGATTTGACCGTAGGATAGGTTGACCGAATTTATTAAATACATACACTGCAACATTATAGGTTTACGCTAGGTTTAAGTTCAATAATTCTTTCCTGTTTCAGTTTTTTGACATAAGCTATGTATCTCCTTGAATCGTAGCACTGTTTATCGAGCTTAATACCCCGAAACTACGTTCACAAATAAGATGCCGTTATTCTCGTTCTATACTCTGTTCAGGCTCCTAGATGTACAATAGCGCAAAATTGGAATTATAATATTGGTAGAAATTTTTAGTTATCTCAAACTTTCTAGAAAATATTGTTGATATATTGTATTGCTGTTGCGCTTGAAAAGCTTGGTTGGCAAGCCCTACTTTGCGTGTAATGTTAATTTATTCAGTTTAGGGTATTTTTTGGACTTTAGAGGAATTCTATCAATTTCCGATTTTTACGAAGTATTCACTATTTTTCTTTATATCCAGTCTCAATCAACATATTTTCTCCACTGTCAATCCAATCACTCCACTACAATGAGCTGAGCTGGGCTGAGGCTCGTAGGACGGTTTTCTGTTTTCTAGCCTGGGTTGTGTATTTTGTGAGGAAGGAAGTCTGAATTAGAGGCAAGGGCTGAGAGGCTGTTTGAGAAGTCCATTTAAAAGCACTTATGTTTATTTATTACCCAGCTTAGTCTGTTGTGAGTCTGTGTAAAGGAAGAAGTGAGTCGACAGAAGGAGCACTAAATACCTCCTCATTAGCGTCAGTAAACTTGTCATGCCTCATCATCATTAGGACTCAAATGATTCACTCCCTTTCTCAGATCCACAATAAGCAACAACCAGCCTTTTCATCTCCTCCCACCGCTTTTCCCACCGTTTGCTAAATACACAAGAACAGCCTCACGCCCGCTCTTCCCACCCTTCAAAACTTACTTTCTACAACTTTCCTTGTCTTGACACAAATAGGCTGGTATTATTAGAAACACGGTCAACGGCAACTCAGGACCAGAAAACAGCCAAGGTTCTCCTAACAACTCATCTGCAAATATTGCATAGAAAAACAGATCTTCATATTTCCCCAAAAGTTGCAGTTTTCGAAATTTTATAGCCATATGTCCTTGTAAGACGAGTTTATATAAGGTATTTACAAATGAATGCTGGTTGAAAAAAAGAAACCAGACGTACGCAGTTAACTCTATGGAGAAAGTTGGAGAACACCTATGGTAAAAACGACTTAGCCTAACTAGAATTAAAGCAATCTCCATCGAAAACTTTTCAGAAACGTTAACCGAACCCGAATCAATGACACTTTTTCTTCTATGAGTGTTTAACACGGGTGTTTACCAACTTTCTCCATGGATCAACTTTCTCCATTGGGTGCCTGTCGACTTTCTCCACAAGTGTTCAGGTCCTATTCCTTACTTGAACATACAAATGCATATAAGTATAAAATACACAATTCTGCCAGTCTTGAAATAATTCTAATTTACATAGGTACCGATGTACTGTGTACGACGGACATGGTAGCGAAATCTATAAACCCTATCTGGTGGAAAAGACTGGGAAAAACCAGGGATTGTCTTTGACAAAGGCACAGAGCTGTAGAGACTACTACATAGTTTTAGCTAGAAGAAATCCTTTCCTCCAACACAAATGAAACCATAAAATTAGAATAACTTCCATCACAATTTGGTCCCCTGTTTCCTGCTCCATCTCAGTACTTAAAAACTTTCTTTTTTTCCTCAAACCAAATTGTCTCCTACTTACCAAATAAGAAAGAGTATAAAAAAGTTTTTTAATTCCTCCGACTTATATGTGATAGTGTTTTAGGGGAAAGTTGAGCGGATGGAGTTGCTAAATGAACTTTTTTCCCTTTCCTCATCCTCTCCACTTGTCTCTGGTGAGCAGTGCAATTAAGTAATGGGATAACCCGTCCTTCTACGTACTAGCAAAGCTTCAGCGCCCATTCCACAAACTTCTCCCTTCTCGAAGCCAATGTAGCGAGCAAAAATATTAATGTATCTCTGTGCCACTCTAGGGTTTTATGAATATCATTTTACAAAAGGTACGCACCCACTGTGTGTGCAGGAAGAATTCAAGTAGTGCACCAGTTCTCAGAAAAGCTGTAGCGCAGCAGACCGATGCAGTTAAATAAATAGTGCTAAGCAATTCATGAGTACTTCATTGTTTAAATTTTGTTGAGTACTCGTATTCAACTTTGTTATAATCAGGCCTGCTCAGAGCTAAGTGAGTTGTTCTAGTATACAGCCAGACCCGTTTCCTATCGTCTTGCGAAGGGACATCGCGCACAAAACATAGGTACGAAGAAACATCGCGCACAAAACATCGCGGGGAAAAA
>JAQFXY010001044.1:0-13528 GCA_034693865.1 Ceratophysella sigillata | reverse complement strand
AAATCTGATGGTGAAAAATCGGACAAATCTTCAGCCAGTGATAAGTCTGCAGGTTCAAAGAAAGCCCAGTCCAGTCCTCCAAAGGCAGGAAGTTCAAAAGCTCTAAAAGGTTCAGATGCAGACTCTGACTCAGGTTCTGAATCGGACAAATCGGTCAAGCGTAAGTTTCTGTCTACCTGCAGGTGTGAGTGCACAGTGCACCTGAAAATACGGTGTATTGGGAACGTTCTAAAAATTCAATAACCCTCCGGCTAGCAGTAGCCTTAACAATCCTTGTCGGTAGCATAATCCTTGTCGGTAGCATAATCCTTGTCGGCGTACATAGTTTAGAACATTACCAAACCGTATTTCTAGTGGCTCGCTCTTCAATCCATGAGCCAGAAAATTGGATTAACTAATTTTTACTTATGCCTCCTTGCAGTGGCAAAACAAAAAAAGAAATCCACTCGGAAACTTATCAGTGACGATGAAGGGAGTTTGAGTTCTGGCTCAAATTCAGACAAAGCAAGTAACGCAAGCAAGGGATCACATTCGGGAGGTTCATCTGGAAAATCGGATTCCGGATCCGATTCAGAATGAAACAACAAGCTACACTGTAATCTTACATTTATTTATTATTTTGTATGATTCTGACAAATATACATATGCATTAGCAGCAGTTAGTTATTTCTTCTCAAACAATTTCTCGGCACTCGCGGCATCAATATGTGGACAAATGGCTCGGACCTGTAAATCAAAGTAAATCAAAATATTAGTGTTGCCTCAAGTTTAGTAAAGGAGCAATAGGAGCTTATAAAGTTTCATTTGCCAGGTGAGTCAGGAAGGTCTTACTTTTGATAGGAAATACTCAATGTCAATTTGAATCTGTCGCCGTATTTTATCATCATCAGAAAAAGCAGTGTTCCCATCTCCACCGCTGGTCACTTTTGATCCTTGTCCTTTGACCTTCTTCAAGCGTTTCAGACTTTCCTCCATTCTTTGAACGGATGTGAGAACTGCTTCAACTTGAAAGATGTATCTGGTGATTTGTACCAATTTAATTACATACACAAGTGGATTACAGGCGTTTTTATATATATTTGGAAACAAGCCGGATTTGGTTGAATGTGGTTTTTCGGGTCAACCAGCTCTTGGTTAAAAAAAAATCTACCGTCCCCAAGGTTATGGAAACCCGGAAAAGATGCGTAGCATTTTTGCGATCCTCTAGGGTAAGGGTATTTTAAATCAATTGGGACACAAATCCCAAAATTCAACTAGATCCGGTATAGTCATTGCTTTAAGTTGCAATACGTACCTGTTCATGACTTGTTGGCAAACTCTTTCGATAAAGGCAGCTTCTCTGTTACTGTCCATATTTTCTGTGAGGACGTAGATCGGGTCCAGGATCCCATTCACATACTCACTGTGTTTAGTGGAAACCTCCCGATTTGTGCGTCGGAACAAGCGAGGAACTTCTGTCACCGAGGAAATATTGACATCACTCTGACTAACCGTAACCTCAATTAGCCGCATATCCAGTTCCTCCTTGGTTTTACTCCATTCAAAACTTCCAACGAAGTTTTCAATTTCTTGACGTGTTTCTGACGTAGCTGGTGAATTTCTTCTTGTGTAAATGTACTCAATTCTATCTGTTATAAACTGACGGAATACAACTTCACTCCTGCTCACATCCCACGAAGCGTTGAGTAATTGCTTAGTTCCAACTTTCGGATTTGATGTAATTTGACGATTAATCTCCTTCAGGTACCTCGACAGAAATAGGGCACTTGCTTTCAAAAAACGTCCAGAGAGTTGCCAAATGAAGTATTTCTCCTTGTCCCAACACTAAAATAGAAAAGTAGATCAGTTATATTTAAATGCATTATATTTTAAAAGTTCCAAGCGATTGTGGGTTTGAGTTTGAATTCATTAAAAGAGTACCGTCCAATCGATTTCAATATTGATAAGTTACGAAGTGATGCCTAAAATTTATAGGTTATGCTAAGCTTAATGTTAATGACTGAGTAAGATCGCAAAAACCGACTTGTGTATATGCAATTTCAACACATATGGTACAATAGCTATTCGGCTGTCCTTCCTTTAAAATAACACCTAGCCCCGTAGCAATGATGATTTCGAGAAGCGATATTAGAGTGCAGTGTACAAGAATAGTTTGTTGAAAACCATAAGCTACAACGTCTAAGATGTAACTATAATTGCTGGACGGTTCTTATCCAATCACAAAGTTCATGTATTTACACATCACATGAGTTGTGTTGCAATGGTTGTCCTTACTGTTTTACATACATCTGAGCATTCTATGACATCAAAATCGAAGTGACTGAGCTATTGGCTATTAGATCCTCGGTTATTTTGGTATTTTAACATAGTCAACCAATTGGAAATTAAATCTATTTAATTACACTTGTTTTAGAAAGAAGAACTCGAAGAACGACAATTCTTAACAAAGATCGCAAATACAACAGCAGAGAGAAAACACGTCACTTCGGCCATCCACATAAATCTGTTTACGAGATTAACCACTCCTGCTTGTATGCACACACTGTTGGTTTTGAAGTTTGGTAAATATAAACACTCCTACATGATGGTGAAATATAGCGTTTGTCATCTGAAGCAGGAAAGAATAATGAAAATTCAACTTAAACTTGTTTTTAACCAATCAAAGGTAAAGTAATGGCTTTAAAATTCTGCAGTATCAGTGTTATGTATATTTATACATGTAGAAAATTCGGTCAATTGACCCAGGATCGTATCCTAAGTTCAGTGCTTATCACTGAATCTAGGATAGACAAGATTGTTCTGCTACTTTGTATTATTATATTATAATATTATATAGGTACTAACGTAAAATAACCATCTAATCTGTAACCACAATTTAGCACTAATGAAGTACGATACACAATACACAACTAAACTAGATTTAATAACACCTGTAAAATACAACTCAGCTCTACAGAAACAATACGTAAGCAAATCAATTGCGCCAATGTCCACGATAACATAATTGCCTGGTTTCCAAACAAATACAAAAATAAATACGGCTTACCTGTTGTAGTATTTTATTCAAAACTCGTGTTGCTTCCAATCGAAACTCTGTAGTGCCACAAACTGTTTCCAAAGATTCCAAGGCACACTCTAATTCAATTGCAAAAGTGTGAAACCTGAAACATTAACAATTTCTTTGAGACATATTCACTATTTTCATTGTCAATTACAAATATAGTGAATGAGTGCTTTACGTTAAAATACCTAAGTTGGAAATATACGTTGAATTGCCATTTGCCAACAAATTCCTTATAGCTATCGGAATCACGAAATCTCTCCAAATGTTCCAAAGAAGGCATTGCAGCTTCCATACTCTCAATGAAACGCTCGGCTCGTATCCAATTGGAGTGAAATGTATCCGGTGTTGATGGAGACCAAATGTGTGGAAATTTCTGGCTTAAGATTTTGGAAACATGAGGGAAAATGCCTCTTGATATAAAATCGTAATTTTTCATCCAAGGCAGCTCCCCAAGTGCTTGACTAACACGTACAAGAGGTGTTAGGGTTTTAAATTCCTCAAGATGATCAAGTAGTGCAGTTACGTTGCCTTTCCGTGACAAAACCTCTTCACAGAACGGCTTAAGAATTTCTTGTGTGAACAAAACTTCAGCAACATTTTCGCAGCCGAGTTGGGAAAACATGAAGAGGAGAGACTGAACAACGCTGTCTGTATCACCAACCAATGCGCTCTTCTTGTTTGGCAGTACACTGGCGTAGCTTATTAGAAGAGTCTGTAATTTTTCCAAAACACTTTTGCAGCAAGAGTCCCATCTCTGTGTGAATAGTTGAATTACAAGTAATAGGGTTAATTTGATTACTCGAATACGCTTATAAAATTATAAATAAATCCGTTCGCTCCTCCTCATACGTCCGCAAAACTCACCGTTTCCAATTCCTCAAGAAGCAATGATGGTTGACATTTCTGAATCAGAGCCTTAGTTTCTGTCACTTTTTCACATGCTACTTTCAGTGAAATGAAATCCGAGCTTGTTTGAACATCGCTAGAGACCTTTAGCAAGCACTTTTCTGCAGACTCCATAGAACTATTGGCAAATCGAAGAAATTGGAGGTGGGACTTAGCAACGTGTATAGACTTCTTGTGCTTCAGTTCTCCCCAGAGCACAGTTAAAGTACTTGCCAAGGCATCTTGAAGGTTCTGTAGAGGATAGAAATTGGACAAATAAACGATTGCAACGTTTAGTGTAATGAATTTTACCCTAACTAGTTTCTAAATTACAATTTATAGCAATGCTAAAGTCTAACCTCAAGATCAACCTGAGCCCGAATTAAGGGAGTTGAAATACTTTGAATCCTCCCATCCAGGCCAACTAAGTTGGAAGACAAATTTACGAAGTGACCATAGTCTTGATTTATTAATTCAATGAGCGACGACCTCAAGAACTTTAAGTGAGAACCCAGGTCATCTCGAAGCACGTCCAAAGGCACGCTGTATCTTTTCCTTTGTATAAACTCATCCACAGTAAAACTCTCCGAATCAAATTCTCCGGGCTCAAAACTCGTCAACTTTGTGCTGGTGAAATCCATGAAACTCATATTGATGCAGTTGTCAGGTGATTATTAGGGCCTTAACCTCAGTGACCGTTGGCTCTCAATCCGTGTCTGTCCTCTCACACGTTTGTTCGCAGTCCGTAGATTCCTAAAAATAATAAATACTAAGAATTAATTATATAAATAATGCAGGATGTATTGTACTGCACGTACAGCTTCATAGCTGCGATACTTTGTATAGACTGGTGTGGACAAACATTTGACTTTTAGATGTATTTGTGCGAAGGTAGGTAAACAAGATTAGATTATTCAACTCAACCCTCAACAGTTGAAGTAAGCATGATCCAAAGGCTTTACCCGACCATCACAGATCACAGAAGTTACTTATTACAGATCACGTGTGTTTCAGTAAGGGCTATGGACATTCTATCGGACAATAAACTCATTGATTGATTGATTGAGATTACAGAAGTTTCATTGTTTATCCACTTCGACTTAGTTTACCCACCAAATTCTACGCACCAAGTAGAACTTCTGTAAGGCCACATGCCACACCACGGATTGAACCAAAGCTGAACTAAAGTCAAGCTGACATAGGATCTACTTTTTAGCTCCAAATGTCAACTCTTCAAGCTATTGCATACTGTGTAGATTCAATCCATCAACTGTTTAGGTGAACGTTGTTGTATTCAACGAGACCAAGCCTTCACTTTCACTTTACATAAAAGTTACGCTGTAGTCTTTGAGGCGGCGGTGGAAATGAGGTTAGGGTTAGGGCCTTCCATGTATTTAGGCTCACACCAATATGGCCCATAGCAATACGGCCCACAACAATAAAGCCCACACTACAATAAAGCCCACGCTACAATAAGGCCCACACTACAATAAGGTCCACGCTACAATAAGGTCGACAAGGGTAGGTTAGATTATGCAATGTTTAGTATTTCTTCAACTCGACGTTTCCAATGTTTCAAAGCATTGGAAGATACGTTTTCAATGCTTCGAAGCATTGGAAGATACATTTCCATTGCTTCGAAGCGTTAGAAGATACGTTTCCAATGCTTCGAAGCATTGAAAGATACGTTTCCAATGCTTCAAAGCATTGGAAGATACATTTCCATTGCTTCGAAGCATTAGAAGATACGTTTCCAATGCTTCAAAGCATTTGAAGATACGGTTCCAGTGTTTCGAAGCATTGGAAGTTACGTTTCCAATGTTTCAAAGTGATGGAAGATACGTTTCCAACGCTTCAAAGCATTGGAAGATACGTTTTCAATGTTTTCGAACCATTGGAAGATACGTTTCCAATGTTTCGAAGCATTAGAAGAAACGTTTTAAGTGCTTCGAAGCATTGGAAACGTATCTTCCAATGCTTCATAGAGAAGCATTGGAAGATCCACGCTTTTAACATCCCGATTGCTGAAAATAGTTGATAGTTAATGAAACATGAGTGTGTCGGATTATTTGATGGGGTTTGCGCATAACATATCCTTCCATGTTTAACTTCTACATTGTTTTTTTTTGATTTTAGTATTATTTGACGTATGCTTGTATTAAGTACTTACGAGAATGTAGGATTTTAGAAATACTTATACACGTGAAGTGCTAGTTCTATTACACATGCATTATATTAACGATAGGATTTTATACTTCATTTATTTAAATTATACATTTTAAATCGAGATGAGGAAATATTAAACATTGCCTAATCTAATTTTCCCTTGTCGTCGACCTTATTGTAGCGTGGACCTTATTGTAGTGTGGGTCTTATTGGTGTGGGCCTTATTGTAGTGTGGGTCTTATTGGTGTGGGCCTTATTGTAGTGTGGGCCTTATTGTTGTGGGCCTAATCTCGTGCTACCTGTTAGGGTACACGCACAGCAATCGTCGTATCCAGGTTCGAGTAACGGCTCCATTCACTTTTCTATTTACTTACTACAAAATTCAGCTTCGCAATGCCATAAAGTCTAAAGCGCGTTCCGTTTCTTATTACGTACAAACAATCAGGCCCTACATGAAGACGAAAAGTAAGGCCGGGTTCATTAGCCACTTGATCAAGGTTCCACATTTAGGAACCTTCTCGATTCTGTAGCTCGTGTTAGTTTCTCTCGGTGACAAGTGACAACATATGATTTACTGCTTTCGTTTCATTACATATTACGAGTTCCATATCGCCCATAATCGCGGACCGTTTATGTAAATAAAAGGGAACAAGGAATTTCAGGGTTATCGGATGGACATACGTCTTCTGCACCCCAAAATTCCCGGTTAATATATGTATAAATTACCAATGAATTTAAGAGATCTCGGACCTGTCGACGTTATCTGGGCGCTGAAATTGATGGGCGAAACATGGAATTCAACGCGAAGTATGAACATACCCCGAAACCTCCGAAATTGTTGAAGGGTCCCCCTGAGCCCTAAAGTTTTAGGGTGGTCTGGCGAAAAATTTTCGCGCGCTGTTATTGGGTTATGGACTTCGGGTTACGTTACGTCAACATTTTGACGTAAGCTCGGTAATTGACTAATTCAAAAGAATACTTGAAGTGGATTGTCAAACCTGAACCTAACCAAAGGAAAAATGGGTAGGCTTGCAGTTGGGCTAGCTATTGTGCTGATCGTCGTAATCGTTCAAGCAACGACGGTACAAGTTTGTTTCGTGAGGATAGCCGAAATTAAAGGAACATCTGTTTAAGTTACCGACTAGGTACGCTAAGCTTCAGGTGCAGACATCTTCGGATGACCTTTTCGGACCCGGTGTAGCCATGCCTCGGAAATAGTCGGGGTTGAGATTGAGAAACAGTGTCGAAGATTTGTTTTTGAGAGTTTTGATAAATACTTGCACTAGAGACATTCACTTGCGCGAAGCGCAAGATTTTTTGAGAATTTCGATAATTACTTGCACTGGAGACGTTCATTTGCGCGAAGCGCAAGATTTTTTGGAGAATTTCGATAATTACTTGCACTGAAGACGTTCATTTGCGCAAAGCGCAAGATTTTTTTGAGAATTTCGATATATACTTGCATTAAGAAAGTTCATTTGCGCGAAGCGCAAGATTTGTTTGAGAATTTCGATAATTACTTGCACTGGGGACGTTCATTTGCGCGAAGCGCAAGATTGTTTTGAGAATTTCGATACTTACTTGCACTGGGGACGTTCATTTGCGCGAAGCGCAAGATTTTTTGAGTTTCGATAATTACTTGCACTGGAAACTTTAATTTGCGCGAAGCGCAAGATTTTTTGAAAGAATTTCAATAAATACTTGCACTGAAGACGTTCATTTGCGCGAAGCGCAAGATTTTTTAAAGAATTTCAATAAATACTTGCACTGGAGAGGTTCATTTGCGTGAAGCGCAAGATTTTTTGAGTTTCGATAATTACTTGCACTGGAGACGTTCATTTGCGTGAAGCGAACGAGTTTTTAAGTTTTGATACTTTTTGGGTCTGCATACCGCTCAAGGACCCAAAAACTCACTGGAATTTATAAATACAGTGAAGTTTTGGGTCTGCACAGCGGTCATGGACCCAAAAACTCATTGGAATTTATAAATACAGTGAATTTTTGGGTCTGCATAGCGTTCAAGGACCCAGAAACTCACTGAAATTCATAAAAATCTGTCTTTGGGACTTAGGGGTCCAATGGGACCTACCGGGATGGAAGGTTTCGGGGTATGAGTATGAATGAAAAAAGAGTTCCTAATCCTAAGTGATTTCCCAGGAATGACTTATTAGAGAAATGAGGCGGGTTTTGCTCTATGAGAAAACAACCCGCTTGCTGTGTCGGTCTTAGCGTAGTTCAAGCCAAGGTAATAATAGCTATGCCTTCTGACATCTGACTCTGACTTTGCATAATCCCTTTACATAAGTACAGTAATACAGTTGACAGTACACACAGTACACAGTGCGCTGCAACAAGTACAGCCTCATCTGTTCGTATGTTACTTACAACATCAAAATCAAAATGTGAATTTACAATGTCTAAAGTTAAATACTTGCAAAGTTCTCAGGTGTATAATTTGTACTGGCTACGACGCGACGGTCGCGGTGACTGGACACTGGATGTTCCTTGATTCAGTGACTTAACACTGACACAGAAGAGTTGACAGTCAACAGTTGACCAATGGACAAAATAACCAATCTTTGTTTCAATTCAATACCTGAGACAGGAGATTCTCCTGAGGAGAAGATGGAAGAAGAGATTAGAGAGAATGGAGAAGTCAGAAGTTGAAGAACTTGCCGTTTCCAGATGTTCCCTGTCACTGACACCTATCACCTGCTGTCAGCTGTGCCTCCCAGTCACCTCACCAGTCACAGGTCACAGCACAGTTAAGTTGTCAGGTTGACTGAACTGACTGACGAAGGATTTAAAATTCAACCTTGGCGCTACTTGGGCTCTGACTATTTCGCCGACCTCTCTTTTTTTACTCCGACTCCGACCTCTACTCCGACCTCTCCAAAACCCAGACGAATCTGACCAATGTTACTCCGACCCGGACCACCAAAATGACTATATCTCCGACCTCTTCAAAACCCAGACGAATCCGACCAATGTTAATCCGACCCGGACCACAAAAATGACTAATTCTCCGACTTCTACTCCGACTACCTGAAACTACATAAAAACCTACTCCGACCTCATATCAAATTATCATAGCGAATTTTTGCGCTATGATCATGTAGAAGCTGCCGTTGACAAAGTGTGTTTTATTGTAATTAATACTTAAAATTCGGCGTGACGACCAGCCTAGTTTGAGTTGTCGCATCCTTCGTCTGAGACTCAGAATTATGTTAACTGTGTATACTAATAGGTTTTATTGCAAAAACCGAGATTCGCATGCTGCATAGGCTACACGTTTTCAAAAAACAGACCCGCCAACAACAACACAACAACGAGTAGAGGAGCCAACTTGGTCTCGCCTTCAATTCACTACAGAGGAGTGGAGGCTCTTCACGATCACTCCACCGCAACCACAGCCCGCCCACGCCACCCTCGCAAAAACAATCTTGATTGTGTTATTGGACACAATGAAGTACAAAGACTGGATGCCCGTGTTAAGTGCGACTCTCTTCCTCTTGGCCATCACCACCGGACACATGATCGTATTCAACTGCTTGTGGGGTCAGACCAAAATCCCCGTGGACCCAGACTGTACTTGCGCCTGTTGGGACACCGTTTTCAAAGGTTGGGATGTTGGGAGCAGAACATCAACTATGTAGCATCATATGGGCTAGAGTATGCAGTGAAAAATTCCTGATCTGTTCCCTGAAACTCAAGAGAAGTTCTTTAAACAAAAACTGTCGAAGAACAGTCATTTCTTCGAACATCTCACTGGTCAAGGTCAAGAGTTTCCGGGTCAGAGTTTGAAGGGCCCGTGTTAGGTATTAAAATCGACCCAGAGTTTCCTAATATGTGTGGGTTAAAAGAATTTCACGGACCCGCCTTGCGTATCAGCGCCAGCTGCGTAGAACTGAATATTTTTTTGTAATTTGGGCCCGATTATAGGCCATTCATTCTGAGCGTTTTTACGTTATTCATTCCTACAGTCGGAGGCTTATATTATTTGAATAGAAGCCTAATATATTCATCTTGGGTTTAGTAATTGAATTGAATGACTTGGCTGTAGGTCCATATGAGGCGGTGCCTGGACGCTATAAGCACGTTTACTTCAACGTGACGCGAACGAGCTTCAAAATGTGGGTACTGACGGTGGTGGCTCTAGTCGCCTTGTTCGAGAGCATTCGAAAGCTAATTGAACTCCATGTGGAGACCTCCCTCCGTTTGTCCATGGCGTTGCTCCTGCTGGGCTCCATCCAGTCCAACTACTTTGCCTGGTGGGTCACATGGAACTATTGGAACGACGGGTTCTTCCAGCAGTGGAACCATCAACTCGGATTCACGCTCTCAGAACTTTTGTCCACCCTCCTGGCCTTCCTCTACCTAGATAGCAGGAAGCCCGTGAGACCTTTGCCCATGCTCCTAGTTGCCTTTATCGCCATGGGTCACGTGATCATCTCCTGCTCTAACCAGTTCGTGTCCAATGTCATCCTAATGCGCGGCACGTTCTACCAAATCACTCGGGATCTATACATCATGTCAACCAACATGCTCTACCTCACCGTATCCACCTGCCAACTAAACATTTACACCAAGGCCAACGGCTCAACATTAAAAGCAATCCTCTTGCAAACATTCGGGGTGTATGTGGGGTGGGGGTCTGTACGGTAGGTTATCATAATATTATATTAGTTTTAGTTAGGGTTAACTATGATTAGTGGACGTATAAATCCCGTTGAACATGCAGAATTTCACAGATAGAACCAAGATGGCTTGACTCTTGTGTGTTGCAGAGAGTCGAAGGTAACATGGCGGACACGAAAATACATTGTAATGCGTGGCTAACGCAGTGTCAACGCCAGTTAGTTGCGTTGTAGTTGAGTTGGAAATTCTTTGAGTTTGGTCTTAGTTCCACAAAGTCAAAAAGCAATTAACACGTTGTATTTTTAGTTACAATGATTTTATGATGATAACGTATACCGACTTATAATTATAATACAATAATATTCAACACAGAGATAAAATATTTTAAATTATGTTCTACATTTCATTACTTGCATGCAAATGGCTGTGGAATGCTTCATCTTTGTTGGGGAAATCATGGTCGTCGACCTAATTCAAGTACAAAATACAGGAAAGATGTTGAGGTGTTTCGTGCTTTGGAGGAACCTGTCAGAGATCGGCGGTTGAGCTGCAGAGTGAAGTGTTCAGCGCTTGTTGTCATTTTGGCTTTGACGACTGGACACATGCTTCTGTTCGACTACTTCTGGGGTCACAGCAAAATGCCTGTGGATCCTAACTGCACCTGCGCGTGTTGGGACACAGTCTTCAAAGGTTAGGAAACTCGTAATATAAATTGAAGGAAAGTGCACAGATTTGGGTTTGTAGCAGCATAGCAACAACCTGACGCAAGAGTATTTATGTATTTTGCTGATCTAAAACGTGGGGAATGGCAGTCAATGTACTGTATACCACTCACTAGGTAGTGTGCGTGACTCTATAGAGTAGAACGATCTTACTGATTCTGTGGTGTATGTGTTACATTTATATTCCCGGTTTGTCTACATGGTACAAATGTATTCATCCTTAAATTATCCAACAACATTTTTGTTCTAATACACGCAAAATGCAGTACAAATATACACAAGTCACGCATTCATTTACCACATGATATCGTAGGCTTGTAACGGAGTGAGTAAATATACTGTGCTTAGTGGTTTAAAGCAGGACAAATGGCAGCACCAGACCCCAAATTACCCTTTTACACGTGAGATTACTCAGTAAACTGAGAAAGTATTTGTGTAACCATTCTTCTGACAGGAAAGTTGAATGTCTTTGGTAACATATACAGATCCTACCTGACCCTTGATTGAGCTACGGCTTATGCCAGTGACCTGGTTTTATCTTTAGCCTAAACCATCCTTCACCAAGAGCTTAATTCTACGTAAATGGAACACCTTGACCCATCCATGGATGACGATAGACGCGTGGACCACCTATGCCGAGGCCTACCGTATGCCCTAAAACAGAGCTTTGCTCTGCAGACAACTCCCAACACCTATGATTTTTAGTCGAAATTGCGACGCGCTACTGAAGTATATGCCGAACAAAAGTTTAGAAACAAAAAAGTTGTGAACCGTGACGAACCCCAAAGTTTTGAATCCCGAAACTATTATTCTGTCCCTTCACCCCAAGCAGCTTTGGCGAAAATTGAGACCCGTGTCCCTGATCGTGTTGCCGCACGACCCAAAGGCAACCAAAATAGAACACCAGACGGCAGGGTCATTTGTAATTTTTGCTATGTCGTAGGACACACTAAGCGTGTATTACTCGCCCTAGCCCGTCATCTTGCCGAAATTGGTATTCAGAACACCCAGCCGAACCATCCCTGTTGCTGCCGAGGCTACTATTATTATGACAAAGTGTTGGTCCCGCCGCTGCCAGTGAGGACGTCATTTGGAGCCACCTGGATAATCTGCGTATGTCGGTTGGTCGAGCAGATGTTTCATCCTTGTAGCGCAACCGAGTACCTTGACGGCGATAGTATCTACAAACTACCTTACCGTTCGAGGATTGTTCTTGGGAAAGGAGGGATTCGTCGGCTACAATCCCAATAATCCCCAATTGAATAGTCGATCGTACAATCCTCAGTTCCAAACCCAAAACCCGTCCTAAATTCACAATCAAGACATGCTAAAGTACTAATTAAAGCCGAAAGCCAAACCAAGTCCAAATCTTCGTACAAATGTTTGTTGTCCCGAACTAACTATTGTCCCGAACTATCTATTTTCCCGATGAACTGTCCCAAAAAAACTGGACTTGACCATGCCACTTAAAGCACTAGTCTGCTAAAAAAACACGTGTTTACTGTCTATTCCCGTCACAGAGTGATTTGTTAAGACATTGTTTGTTTGCAGGGCCATATGAGTCGGGACATGGGCGTTACAAACACGTGTACTTCAACGTGACTTGGAACAGCTTCTGCATGTGGGTCCTGACTGTGAGTGCACTCCTGGGTCTCTACCTGAGTCTGAGCCGTGTGTTTGAACTACATTTCCGAGGTCAGTTGCGTGGTTCGATGGTCATTCTGTTCGGCGTGTCCATGCATTCACACTACTACGGCTGGTGGTCATTCTGGGGTTATTGGAACGACAGCTTCTACAACCAGTGGAACCACCAACTCTGGTTCACGATCACGGAGCTCCTTGCCACTCTCCTCGTCTTCCGCTTCCTGGATCGACGCCAGGCCATTCAACCGCTGCACATGCTCCTCGTCGCCAACATTGCCCTAGTCCACGTCCTCACAGCCTCATCTGATCAATTCTTCTTAAATGTCCTTGCTGCTCGAGGTCACTTGCATCAGGTACTAGTGCATGGCACGGTCCCGGGACCGGAGCCGTGTTTCGGCTCCGGCTCCGG
>JAQFXY010001043.1:0-13533 GCA_034693865.1 Ceratophysella sigillata | reverse complement strand
TTTTTGCATAGGCTTTTGAATGTTTGCATGGTTTTCAGCTTCAAGCTAGCATTCTGCTGAAACTTAGGATATGCATATGCATCACGTCATCCCAGTCCGATGTACCCGCATCTCATATTTTTAATGTTTGTTGCATATTTGTATATTTTATGCAATTATGTTTTTTTAAAAAGCATTTTGGTGCATATTTTAGGCTTATTTTAACACTTTCAGTAGAAAGTGCTGTAGAATGTTTTACACGTAAAAATTTTCCATACGTAAAATGAGAAATACAGTGAGTGAGTGGGTGATTGAGTGATAAAGTCATCGTTAACACCGTTTTAGAAAGAATTACAAAATCGAATTATAAAAAACATTTAAAAACAATATAGCCAATTTGTCATGCACAAATGCTTCATGCATGTAATTTAAATAGTAGAAATCAACGAAACCCTTTAACAACTGCTTCTTGAAATAAAAATAAAGCAAAGCTGAATTTGAATATTTTTGAAGTATACAAATATGTAGTAATTGTTGTAGTTGTGTATTAAAGTCAATCCATATTGCGTGATCTCAAATCAACGGAAAACGTAATCAATTAATACATTTCCCTAAAAATATTCTAATTCCCATCCACAGCACTTTTGAAATTGAACAATATATTGATATGCGTGGATATTATACATAAATAGATATGTACATACCTAAAGTATTTATTTTTTCTGTTAATCAGGCATCTTAGTGATTCCGTAGAAAATCACACGTACGTTGAGATACTCAGAAATTAAACCTTTTCCTTCCAATATTGTCAATTGTGTATAATCCTACTATAAAATAGTTGCACACCACCCACCCAAGTTAATTTGCCGTCATTTGTTATTATCAATGTATACCAAACGTCGTGTGGAATCTATGTATGAGTTCATCATGTATATTTTTGAAACTCTTATATTTATACTATTTATCTCATAGGTATGAATGGTTCATTCAACATCGACAGTGGATGCGACATAGCACGCCTTTTTTCATACTTCAACCAGTAATTTTAATAACAAACAATGAAGTTAATCGGGTTGAAAATTGTTTCGTTAAACGCATCATGTAGTAAAGGTCGAGCGAGTGTTACCGATGGCAAGCATCTTTGCATTGCATTTTGCATTGTCAGTGTCTTGCATGTAAATATTGACAATATTTTTGACTCACGGGACGGCGAAGGGAAATTGGTACGAGATTACAAAATTTAAAAATAAATAAATGTCAAATGTATTGCATTTTGTGAAGTGTCAAAGTTAGACAAAATAAAAAACCAGGTGACAGAAAAGTCCTGTCACAAGTCACAAGTTATTTGTTATTAGAAGCTTTAAAGTAGTCGAAAGTTTACCGAATAAATGGAATAATCCATTGAATAAGGAACTTTTCACGCAACGGCAACAAGGTCAAAAGTGCAAAGTGTGGAAAGGCGTAGTGTAGAAACAAGTGGCAAGGCAGGTGGCAGGTGCATAATATTTATATTCCATTTTACAATTACACGTAAGTTCAATGTCAAAAAAATTTAAAATGTATTGTGTCTTGTGTCTCATGCTCATGACTTACAATTAAGTAGTATAATTTATGAAATCAATAACAAATACCAGCGCAACGAAAAGCTACAATTTGCAATTCTAATTACATTGCAGAGGTGACGGTGACAAGGTGTTGTTTGTGGGACAGAACAATTTCAAGGTACATTGAAGCGACGGTGTTTTGGAACGCTATGTACCTTAAATAAATGACCCTTTGCTTTAGAATTTGAAGAAAATGACCCGTACAAGAGTCAAAAGTTATTACCTTCGCCGTGACAAACTAAGTACTTAATACTTTTGCTGCAACAACTATTGTTCTCCATAGTGCTAGGTTCAGGTCACAAATCTTTTACCACTTTAAACAGCTTCTACCTAATCTGTGACCTGAGGCTGAATTTCTGGGAGAAAATTCTTCAAACAAGAGTTGTTTATCTCGATGAGTGGCATAATAGTAGTACTTATTTAACTTTTGTCCATGTTGGCACATTCTGGCTACAACAACAAGGGACTACAATAGAATTTGGCTACAATAATGTATTTTCAAATTTTTCAATCCCACAAAGGATAAACTTCAACCCAGTGCATGCATGATGTACCTAACGGGGCGCAGAGAAAAACAATCTATTTCTATTGTGTACTGGGTCAAAAAGCAACTTTTTTGCCTCTTCGAAAACTCTGTTTAAAATTGTTAAGAACAAAAAACTTTCCAAAATGAAAAATAATATAGGTATAGAAAAAAGTTGTAGAGCTCCTCGAGATTATAACGAAACCTAAAATACCCTAGCCCTAGCCCAGCCTTTCCTAACTTAACCTTGCAAAATACAAAAGTGAAAAGGTCTTATAATGTTCTGACCGTCGAACCAACTTGTCTATCCAATTTTTAAAAAAAAAGTTGTTTCGGTACGCTCGACTGGGTGCAATTGACCCACATGATTGGTCATAACTTGACTTAATTAAGAAATATGTTTAACATTGTTGCCTTTAATTCGCTTCCGACACCAGACATCCCTAAAATACTGAAGGTTTAGGAAAATGTTTTCAACATCCTTTAAGTCAAATAATCAAACATCAGAATCATTATTCAGCATAATTTCTATGTAGAATTAGGGTGTGTTGTGTGTTTGGTTTACTGTCTATTAATCATATGTTTTTCTTATTCTACAGATTTTACGAAATTACGCTGAAACCCTTTCACATGGATTACCTTTAACATCGAATTGTATACGTTTAATCATACGCTACTACTGATGATTGATAATCTATATATTCAATATCAGTACTATCTTAGTGCAAATTGTCTCCTACCGAAGCAAAATTATACCCTACACGAATTGTGATATGCTGGGATTTGGTGGAACACGAAACTAACACTCTTTCAGGAAGGCGAATAATGTCGGAGGTCTCTGTTTTCCATAATTATTCGTCATCCACAGTCTTGAAATTATTGAATTGAAAGTCATAACTCGTTGAAATTGTTCTCTTCCAATTTGGAAAATTCTTAACTCTTTCATCGTCTACCAGATTTCGGTAAGTTTAACAAAACCAATTTATTTATTTTTCTTTCTACACCCTTTCATTACGTTTGGATTGTTTACTTAAGCTAAACTGGTTTAACTGATTCTGGTCAGTGCATCTATTTATTGTAAGTTATTTGTTTTGTTTGTAAGCGTTTGAAGCAACCTTCATATTCCTATTCCTGTTTTTCTATTTATTGTTTATGAAAAATATGATACCAGGAATAATATCGATTAGGTATGTAGATTGATTGATTGTAGTTGATAGTTGATGCACTCGTATCAACCACGATAGAATAATGATTCTCATAATTTGTTAAACTTTTAATTAGAGTGGCTAGGCGGCTTTATTTTCGTTAGTTATACGAGAGAGATATTTAGCTACGCTGTATATTATCGTCAGTGGAGCTTAAGGTAAAATTACAAAAGTTGGAAGCAACTTATCATTTATTGCATTCGAATTCCACCTGCTTTGCATGTCATATCGGAATATTTGTACATAGGTAACTTAGTAGTAAATATTAGTGCACCATCGGCAACAAATCACAAAACTGAGTAAAATAGGTAAACAGGCATTTGTGTGGTTTAATGGAGAATAGGTCGAGGATTTTTCATGGCCTGTGTTCAGAAGGGGAAATGACTCTTAGACCTCAGAGTCATATTGATTGACGTTGGAATTGACGGACAGGTTTTTCACCTGAAAAAAGTATTTTGTAAAGTGCATTGTGCACGCTGTTCTGTCATGCCATATTCGACTCATAAGACTATAACAAATACATAGAGCCATACATACACAGCATACAATATACTATATGTAGAATTACGTGTTGAATTGTGATACGATCCTATATGGTATCTGCATATTTATTGTAATCCATAGTTATATTGAATAGGGAACAATTATGATTAGATGTTGAAACTTGACTACCTTCTTGTGAGTTATGAGCACTTTTTTTAATTGTAATCTGCATGCTCTTGGTCTCCTCCTGCGGTGAGGGTTACTTAACTCAACGAGCTGAAGGCCAGAATTTAATGCACATCAACCTGTCGGAAACTCACATAATTTAACTTGCCGTAGTACATGCAATCGAATGCCTCTACGTTCACCTCATTGAGCATCCCTATGCCTGCGGTTTGTAATGAATAATGTATTCGGTTATTTTTTGTATTACATATCTATATAGCCACGGCTGACGTTTATTGGTGTAAGTACTATGGTGTATTAAATATAAGGAAAATGGTTCATTTCATAGTCTGAATCGGAACTAAAACCATTAAAACCAGAAACAGATATTTTCATTCGCCATACGCAAGCAAACCTTCCTGCAGCTTCTCAGATATAACCTACAATTGGTTTTGTTTATAGAAATTCATTTATTGTTCCTGCAATACCCTAATTTGCATAATTCTTCTTTGATTCTTGTTCAGTAGGTACCAGGAACGGCCGACTTGTTTTATTATTGAACCTGAGTAGTTAATATTGATATGAAAATGAGTGAATCAGAAGACAGTCCATTCCGGAAAGGTTGCCATTCTACTTCCTCAGCACTGGGTTCACCTGAGTTCCCTTCCTTATCGTCAACTTCAACTACTTCGGCCCTGAACGCGAGCATTGAGAAGTCAGCCGAGTGCCTGCTGGCCGTTCTCTCGCCCACTGATCTCCTATCATCTCCACTGCATCTCAGTTCTTCTCTCAATCAGAGTCAAATCACATCAAGTCCAAACCCTAGCAGCAATCATAGAACCAAGACCAAGAGTACCGGCAGTACCAGAAGTTCGACGTCAAGAAATCCAAGTCATACTCAAGAGTCTGCTCCGGAATCTCGAAGTTACACGCCGCCCGTGAGTAGCAGTAGTGCGATGCCTCCTTTGAACCGAAGTAACAGTAACGTGAGCACTGAGTCATCGAGTGCCGCTGGTAATGAAAGTAGTGGAAATTGCGACGCGAATAAGGATGCAGATAAGGTGCACAGTGTTAAGCCGGTGACAAAAGATTTCGAAACTTGCCAAAAGCTTGATTCGGAAAAAGCAGATGCCGAAGGAGATGAAGATGGCGATGATAACAGCGTGACCAGTGATACGAGTAAAGGAGACAACCCTTCGGACTCATTTCATACACCGAGCACATCAATACACAGCTTGGTAAATGCAGCGGCGGACACTGGAGAACTTACCCTCTCACTGGAGCAAGACACTAACAGCATTTCCTTGGAACCTGGAAGCGATGAGTATTCGCGAAATGAACTTTCTCCAGATTCTGCACTTGGAATTGATGCCATAAGCCCAACTGATTCTGAAGATTATTCAAACTCATTCCAGTCGTCCATTGTTTTGACGGATTTGACAAAAAGTATTATGAGTGATTCGAGAGAAAGCAGTAGTTCCAGTGGCAACAGTGCTTCAAAAGATGGTCTTCTTCTCCCCGGTAATTATAATTCAAAGCCAAGTAAGAAGAAAATGTGGTATCATGTCTTCACACCTTCCTATAAAACTCGTAGTGGCGACTTTCGAAAGTATTTCAAAGAATTACCAGCTGACGAACGACTCATTGTTGGTAAGTATTTGTCATTTCAATTGTCACTTGTCATATCCTATCAATGCACTACATACGCATACATATGGATTTGCGATAGATCCTTCTTATTTTCAAAGATGCTGTAAAGTAAGCCGACATTTTTTGTTTGTTGCAGATTATTCCTGTGCTCTGCAGAAAGAGATTCTAGTTCAAGGACGTATGTACATATCTCAGAACTATGTATCTTTCTATGCGAATATATTTGGATGGCAGACGAATATAACAGTTCCACTCAAAGACATTACTTCAATTACCAAGGAAAATACCGCCCTCGTCATTCCAAATGCTATTCAAGTGAATACCAATAACGATAAGCTATTTTTCACCTCATTTGTGAGCCGAGATTCGAGTTACATAATGCTCTTTAAGTTATGGCAAACATCACTTATAGATGAGGTAAGTAGTCAATAACTGAAGTGTCAATACATCAATCGAAATAGAAAAGCTGAGTCTATAATAATTACTGTCTTTCCAGCAACTTCCAAATAAGGAACTCTGGAAACTCGTGCATGCCTGTTACGGCGAGGAGTTGGGTGTAGAGAGCGAGGAAGAGTCTGAGGAATTTCTTTCCCTGAGTTCGGGTTCTTTGGTAAACGCTCCTAGCGTGTCCACTCTGCTTTCCCTTAGTGATGGCGAAGACCACGGATCAATAAAAATTGGACCGGTAAGCTCACAGTTTATGAATTTTTAATCCGGTCTGCCTCTCCCCTACATTTCTTATCCTGTATTATTCCAATTGCTACCTGCTGACCCGTTAGTATTTCGATGCCATATATAGATGTTATGCATGAAATATGAGCCTCTTCTAGGCTCGTCAGCGAAAAGATAATTCCTAGTAGGCCATGGCAAGGCAAAGTTTGAAGGGCAGGATTTTTAGAATATCTGTACTGTATTCCTTGTCCGTAGGTACTTCATAGTTTTTGTAAGGCTTGGTTGTGTGAGTGCAAATAATTTAATTGGGTAAAAATATGTCAATAATGGAATAAACCAGATCTTTGTTTGCTCTACATATCTTCGCGAAATAATGCAAATCCTAAATCATGTAATAATATTGGAATTTGATTTGAGATACGCAGCTAACAGGCTAAGTTGGGTCATATTCTGAAAATATGTATTGCATTTTAAATTCTGAGCAGCCTTGCCTGTTTAGTTTTCAGTTAGCTATAGTATACGATCATTTAAAAAAAAACAATTACCTATCCCATTTCCGGCTATGTGCTAGAAATCATTTAAATACAAAATACTGGCAAGTTGTAGAAAATTATTGTTTGGCATGAAGTGGCTCTAATGATTTAAACATATTGATACAAGTATGATTATAAACAAGATTTGATGATGTAGTAGTTTACAAAATAATATTTAAACCAGTAAAATGTGGAAAGTAGATATAACTAGAAACGTGAATGCTTGACGCACTCTTCCAGAGTTATGTTGTGGGATGGGGGGGGGGGGGCGTTTAGTTAAGCTAACTCGTGCTCTGTATTCTGTTCTGTATTCGGAATCGCTACTCACTCCGCATGAGAATGACCATGAATTTTGAGGTTGTGAATTGTGAAACTGTCATTCGTGGCTTCTCCCGAGAGCTCTTCGGTGTTTATGTTTATACCTGTCAATTCTTTAGTCTATAAGTTCATTAGGCCACATAAGTTTTCGTTTTAAGCTGTTCACTTCGACCAAAAGAAACGTCCCGAAACACGAACTCTGTACGATCATTCCTTGCGTGTAGATTTTATAATTTTTATTTAATTGCTCTTCGTATGTACGTTTTCCTGAATGTATACTCATAATATTCATTGCTCAAACTGTAGAGCAATAGGTGTGGTGTTTTTGTATGAATTTGAATTCATAGCCTGATATGATAAGCTCAGGCTATCTAATAAGTTGAAAAAGTGAAACGAGCTTCATGCTTCAATTCATGGATTTGACTAACAACCGGCTTTATTTTAACCCGTGAAGTTGTTCCATACAGAGCTGTAATAACTCTTTAACATGTTAAACAAGAAGTTGAAACAATAATCCTATGAGGTTCTGTAAACAAGAATCAAGTCCAGTTGCGTCAAGAATATTTTCTAGTTTTCTATTATTTTTTGCGTGAATAACTGATGAAACTGGTTTCTGCCTAATTAGGCTTTCTGGCAGACCTTTGGAATATTGTCTCTTATCTGCAGACTTACGTACAACAACTATATATTACGACCACTGCAAAATTGTTATTGTTCTATAAAAGTGGGAGTTTCTGTGCTCGAAATACGATGTAATATGCAATTGCTATACGTTAGATACTGCTCAAATTCCAATTTAGCTTAGGTAAATTCTCACTATTACTCTGGGTTGGTGGATTGACACCTTCTTGGAAAACATTTCCTAATCACTTCTCGATTGGATAGGGAACAAGGTCAAAAGGCGAAGGTACATTGTGCATTGTTATCTATAGTTTTTCCTCTAACCTTGCCTAACTCTCCAGATTAGCAAACTCGTGAATATTATCTAAGTTAACATTCGAGTAGAGTGAAGTGTCACTTGCTCTGTCGTACTTACTGGAGACTGGAACTGCCTCGCTCTCCCTGGCAACTTTACTCAGTCACGCTCAACGCTCAAATGCCTTCAGCAGGTTCAAGTGCCAGTGGTTCTTCTAGTGGAAGTTTAACCACCAAGAAATTGGAAGGTCAGATGCATCGAAGTGTTTCATTCATTGACAAAACGGAGGTAGTAAAGGCCAAAGGTCAGAATGGGACTGGAACTGTAGGCAATTCCGCTACTGCAACTTCTTCCAGTTCTCGACGACCATTGAGTGAAAATTTTGGAATATCTTCAGTTACGACAACTGTAAGTAGCGGTTCTCAAAGTGAAGCAACGACGCCAACAACTGAAACGAAGAACAAAAAGAGGCGACCATCCAAACTGTCCTTCTATCCCTTGAGAGGAAGTAGAAGTACGGCTGATATAGCAGCTGCAGGAACGAGGAAAATTTCGAGAATAACTCCAATTTTAGAACCGGAAGTGGAAAAATCCGTTCAAAGTGCAACTGATCCCCTTCCAGGTTCGGCTTCTCCTTCGTCGTCAAGAACATCAACATCTTCGTTTGACAAAGGCTTTACAGCAGCAAATGGATTGAATCAAGGAAGTGCAAGCTCAAATCGGAAGGAAGTGTCAAGAAAGGCCAAGAGCAATAAGGAACAGGTTAGCATTATGAATTATGATTATGAGAATCCTGTTCAGAAGGTGGTTCTACTTGTTGTCTCATACATATCTGTGTCAAGTGTTAGCTAATCAACTGTAAGACAAGGTTGTTTTAAAGTGGATTGTATATTGTATCGTAATCGTATGTTCTTCAGATTTATTAGTGGCTTAGTATCATCATATTCTACTAATTCAGGCATACCAGATTACTGTATGGTTTTGACGTTTATCATCTCAGCACTACTGTTCAATGTTCATTGACATTCAAAATGTATTTTTCTTCAAAACCAGCAGTAGTTAATGTATTTATAAACATTTTGATAAAAATAAGATGGAATTCAATTGATAATTGCTTGTTCGTGGTAAGTATGGTAAATAATTATGAAATAATGTTTTCGTAGCGTCATTATAAATCTGCTTCCATTAAATCCAGTCTCCTCTCTCACCGTTTCTTTGTTTTGCAGTTTTAATATACATATATTACTAGTTTATTGTTAATGTTTATTTCCCACTCGATTTTCTTCGAGCAAACCTTGTCTCTTTGATATTGGTAAGCGAAGGCGTTGTGGGCCACGTGGGAGAACGCAGGTGATTTGGGTTCACATAATATAATCCCGGTATTATAATGATTTGGATAAAATATTAAAGTATGACGACAATAGAGTGGAAATTACTGATAACGTAATATGCTTAGGTTTTACCTAATGGTAGGCAGAACTGTATAGCAAGACCTTTCAGATTAGCATTTGCATATAACACCTGTTGTAAGCAACATCAATGTAAATTATAGTGGAAGTTCAAGGATATCAACTTTCAAAATTTTTGTTGTCTGATTGTGAGGCTGAGCTGCTCAAGTTCATGTTCATGTTCAAATATTAGAAAATTAATAATTACACATTGTTAATTGTTAAATCATTGCGGTTCAGGGTTATTCTTGCTTCTGTGGCTGAACCGTTACAATTGATTGCCTGTTTTCCTGAGCAAGCTTACTGAACCTATGTAGGTATTTTAACTATTCCTGAAGTGAGTTAATATTTAATTACCAGTTGTACAATTTAATTTATTATTATGGCTAATTTAAGGACACTCATTATTTTGCAATCCCCTTCCATTAATGTGAAATCGTCGTAATCGTAAATAATGTGGCATTTAATATAGCTGAACATTCCAATTTTGGAGGTGGAATGAATTTATGACACGACGCATCGTTTGCAGTTCAAAGCTAAGCCACGAAGACGTCGAATTTTCCTTACCTAGCTCTAAATTGTAATCCCATTTTTTTAAACGATTGGCGTATATAGGATAAAACTTGTCTCCAAGAAGCAATGGTAATTATAAGGATAAAATAACTCATTCTTTACCCTAAAATATAAAGTTTTTGCTAGGGTTTAACGACCTTGACCAACCTTGTAGTTGAAACGACGTGGATGCTTCATACTTTTAATTACTTTTGTGATAGAAATACTTACATCACTACTGGTACTTACCCAAATATTTAATACTGAAATTACAAAAATACTAAAATGTATTGTTTAATTATTTTGTCGCAGGTGTGTTCCAATGAAATCCCACTTGGAATCGTTTTGGGAGCAAATAATGTGGTCACAACCGTCGTGGGTCCTACTGGATTATTACAAAATGGTACCAGGCTAGGAATTCACGACGGTCAATTATCGAACGGTATCTCCGTTCCTACTGATTTGAGTGATTCTAGTGACTCTGAAGCTGAGCACGAGCGGTTGGTTGCTCCATCGTTGAATCTGCCTGTTGAAATTCCTGTCTGTCCAACGTCGCATGACGAAGGAAGGACTCTCGTCAACGCTGTTATTCCCTGCCCAGTGGACCAACTGTTCACTATGCTCTTTACCAATTCCAAGTTTTACCTAGACTTTCACCTTTCCCGAAAAACCTTCAGTAAGTTTTTTCTACTATTTCGGTTATTTTATTCAATTTATTTGTACGTACATAATTCGTTTACTAATTATTGAGATATACTTTGTCAATTATCAACAGATATTGTTCAATCAGACTGGACGGAAAACGAAGAAAATCGGACGGTACGCCAAGTCTCTTTCACTGTAACATTGACGAATAAGATGGGACCGAAACATTCCCAAGTGACTGAATCGCAAGTACGTCCTTTACAATTATATATAATAAAATTAATTACACTGTTTGTACTACATTCAATTTTATATTTCTTAGGTGATGCTGCCAGTGAGTAAACCCGGCGTATTGTACGCTGTTGACGCAGAGTCAGTCAACGCTGGAATTCCATATGCCGATGCTTTCTACGTCACATGCCATTTTTGCATGTCACATGTTTCACTCCGTGAATCACGTATCATCATTGTTAGTCAAATCAAGTATTTAAAGTCAGTTTGGGTCAAACGTGAGTAGAAATTGACAATGAGCTTCATACTTTGAAATGGTAATTTTACGAGCTAAACAAAATTCTTTGAATGTCTTGCAGCGTTTATTGAGAAAAACACTTGGGCTGGTCTAGAGGAGTTTTATTCGAGCCTGGTTACAAGCCTGACTGAAGAATGTATGAAGTCAAGCACAATTACAGCGTCACCTCCGCCCTCTCCACGGATTATTGGTAAAGCAGGAAGTTTGCCTAGAGTTCGTCGTCTTCGGAAGAAGGGAAAAGCACCAGACATTCCTACTGGCGTAGCTCCACACGTTGGTGAGGGAGGTAATTATTAGAACTAGAATTTTAGTGGTATACTGATACCAAAGATTATACAATGTCCATTATGTTAATAGGTACTCAATCAGCTGCTCTTACAACTCAGAAAATTGGAATACTAGCAGATATTGGTCTACCGTTAGAAAATACGTTCTTCATCAAAATCATTCTCAGTATTTTGGCGGGACTGCTGCTGCTAAATGCATTCCTTTATGTCAAATTGGCACAACTCGAAACAGCAGCGCGTTCGCCGTTAATATTTTCAGCACAGCCAATTTCTTACAGCACGTAAGTATTTGTTCATTCACTTTCTGATAAAGAATAACTACGTTGAATTTGAATTGTCACTTATCAGAAATTAAATTATATTTGCTTCATTTTTTAGCGAAATGCCGCAAAATCATCAGGAATGGTTACTTCTTCTACAAAAACAAGAAGCACTCCATCGGTTTGAGCTTCAGAAGTGGCATGACATACTATTGTCAGCTTTGAAAATATTGCATCAGGTATATTACGATTATTCTTCATTCTTCCATTAGTCTAATCTAATCTAATCAAAATATAATTCAGTGATAATATTATTTTTGTTTTACAATAGGCGGAATCTGATTTGGAATCTTTAAAAGTCCATATCACTTCGTATGCGGAAGGACGAGTGAAGGAGATCCCAGGATACTTTAAAGCTTCTCAATTCGAAGGATCCGAAACCAAGAAACTAGAAAACAATGGAGATAATAATATTGCACTCGACCAAATTATGGAGGCTAACCCAGTGGGCGTAGAACATACATAGGCCAGTCAACAGTAATCCCTGTACTTATTTTGCTCGAATATTGCTGTAACTTATTGTAAATATTCTTAATGTAAATCAAATGGTTGCATACTTTTTATTTCCTTGCCGTTTGAGCTGACATAGCTGTGATTTTAAAGGTGACTACTAGAAACTAGAAGTAGCGTTACGCTAAATACCTTATACACATACTGAACCAAATATAATTAACGCAACCTCGCTGTAACGCTAGTCTCGCACAAGCAAAGGTAAAGATAAAATTCGAGCGAGAATAATATAATTTCGCTATAATGCCGCTTTATTCTGAACATAATATTGTGACAAACCAGCATGCTGATAAACTACGTACAATAAACATTCCTCATCTGGCGTCTGGAAACCGCTTCCGATCGTATAAGTCTGTTTAGTTATATGCAGTTGTATTAATAACGTATAATCTTAATCTGGCCGTGTGAAATCTTAAGGTTTCTCAACCTAATTTATTATTTGAAGTTTTGAAACGTCAGAAAAACTCTATTATTAACAGCTGTTTCCCCACACTTAATTTATATTTTATTTCTTAAGTCAAGGTCTTTAGTTACGTAGTAGGTACTATGACTATTATGCACCTGCATGTGTTTAACCAAGTTAATTTTTGTCAAGCTTGTCTTTAGTAATTCTGAAGTCTAGGTATTCTGAGAGCTAATTCGTTGAATCAACAGTTAAAAGCCAAAATAAAGGAAATTCTTATTCTCAACAATGTTCCGGTTGTAAATCGTAAACTGAGTTTGTATTTACTCCTTTTTAGGAAGTATTTCTGCCTGTATCAAATCATTTGCATGCTTTGTAGTACTTATACTATACTATATATTCCATTACAGTAATTAGTGTATTACACGAAAACATCTTTTTAACAATTACCCCTGGACCCTGGACGGACAAAGGACAAACCCAAGGTATTTAGTTGATTCTCGGCGTCTACGTTCTTGGTGTAAGAGAATTATGCCGCGAAAATTACGAAAGTAGCTTCGCTCGGTCTGGTGATAGTAAAGTAATACACAAAGATCGCATCGCTGACGACGCGAAGTTGACATCGATAAGCAAGTTGAATTTTGGCTTTGACATTTAATATTGACACTGATTGAAACAAGTCACAATTGAAAATCAGCAATTACTATACATAATCAAGTATCCAGTGCATGTAAACTATCGGCTGATGCTGACATTTGCCTTCGTTCATTTGCATCCACTTGAACGTAGCA
>JAQFXY010001042.1:0-13554 GCA_034693865.1 Ceratophysella sigillata | reverse complement strand
ATGAATACCATATGGCATGCAAAATACACGTAACTAACTTACTTGTAGAATTTCCGGTCTGCGAGGTCCAGGTCATCGTTCTCCTAGATGACCAACGGTAAAACGGGTCGAGGGGCTGTGATTCCGCGTATCACAGCCGCCAAAACCATGCCGGGCACCACTTTTTAAATTAAAATTAACTAAAACTTTAAGCCTGCTGGAGCAGACTTCCTACTTGTTCGAAGTTCGCGCGCTGAATCATAGCCTAGCATAGAATTAAATTAAATTAAAGAATCTCAAATGTCTAGAAGAGAGTGGAAGGGGAAAGCGGAAGTTCTGGATCTATATGCCAAGTAAGCTTGTGAAAGGTGAGCCCGTGTAGAAAAGGCGACTATCTGTAGCCCAAATAATGAGGATGTAGTTGGGTGGCTTAGGTCGCAATTACATTCACTATCCCGGATTTCCTTGTTTACTACCCAAGCAGAACCCTTTTTATTCATTCACATAAAGGAATGCCTATTATTTTTTATCTGAATAAGAGGAATAAAAGCTGAATATGCTGAGAGTAGGTGGACTGGCTGAGTAGTGGCTTCTGCTCCGGTTTGGAGTGTAGGTGGGGAAGGGGTGGAGGGCTTACGGGGATGAAATAAAGTTGGTGGGAAGGGGAGAAAATACAAATCTAGTTAGATTTAAGTTGAATTTATAGGTGATTGTATGGGAAGTACGGCATGACCCTCGGCTGGTCATAATTCTAGGTTACTACTTTACTTTTCGATGACAAGTTAAATAGAAAAATACTACTTATCCAACTTCCTCTGCCACTGGATTTTATCCTTCTCCCAACTTCAACTTTTTATCCTTCTGCTCCACAATTGAACATAGAAATAAATGAGGCTCCAGTCCACAGTTCCCCTTGTATTGTACTACATCATAATGTAAAGGTCGCCGCTGTGCCCAGAACAATTTTAGTTCTTTCCAGTGCTCAAGAAACGTGGTGGGTCAATTACCTCAAAACTTTTTCTAGTCAATGTGTACGATTCAACTTTTGTGACAACCAGCAGGGTTAGGTAAGTTGATATCAATATAGTTAGGTTAGGTTTCCTAAATTCCAAGGCCTTTTGAAATGCAATTCGGGTAGTTGACGGAACACCCTAAAGAAAACCATTTAAATTCAGAACTCCAGATCAGAGCCCGTACTATGTCTTACAAGCAGTTCTAGGAAAACTTTCCCTCCCCTCGAATAAGTTTTTTGATTAAAATGTATTATTGTAAGCCTAGGTTAACTTTACTGTTAGAAATACAACCAAATGACACAATTATCTAACCTAGTCTAACTTATAACTTACACTTACAACAGCTTACAGTTTGACATTCAACGGCAAGACAGGAACGTTCCAAGGGCCTTCGTCTCAGAAATGTGTTTTCGTTTTTAAGCTAATGAGATCTAAACCTCAGAGCTGCTCATAGCAAGACGGCCAGCCAGGTATTTGCAAAGCTATACTCTGGAAAGGCTGGAAGAATTTAAGTAGGGCAGAGCTGTGCCTTGAATATCTTCTTATGTTAATGTTTAGCCTGTCCGTTGTGAGCCAGTTCGGATTTTTGTTTGGAAAGCTCTTAATCAGTTGAATGGTTTCATGGTTGACTCAAATTAGTTAATACAAGTTAGGATTTAGAGAAAGGATGAAGTGAGTGAGTTTGAAGTGTCTACTTTAACTGATTAGCGTGCGTGCTATCAAATTATTTCTCCAAAAGAAAGGGAAATCCAATATTGAGGCCGAGCAGAGGCAGAAGCCAGAAGCTCGAGGAAGGCTCTGCGTATTTCTCAAACTTGTGTTCCCAACTATTGGCATAATCTTGAGAGTTTCTTGAACAGAAAGATCTTAGGAGCAGTAGTTATTCTTCAATTCATAGTCAACCCGCTCCATCCGAGCTCCTTCCCACCTCTTTCTAGGGAATAAGTTTTCCCCAGAGTCAGACTCAAGTTTTTTTGGGCCCGTTCTTGAGGAGCTTATGGCAGGTGTAATTAAGCTTGTCTAATTAGTCATATTGGAAAATCCTCTTCGTTTTTTCCCTTGCCTTGGCTGGGCTGCTGGTCGTAGGCGTAGCGGGCGAGAGAGAGGAAGGCAAACATAGTTTATCACTGGGTAGTTAGTCGCTGGGCTGGTGCTGGGTGAGGGGAGAGGGCTTAACATATTTCCAGGCATTAGGACCTCAGCCCGACACGCGGATGTGGAGTGACGCTGCACGGACGGAGGCTCCATTGAATAACTTTCTCCGCTCTAGCCAATACTTACACGTCTATACGTATTATTAGCTAGACTCGGCTCGGTCGTGACGGGAGAAAGTGGAAGAGGGATATTTGCTCCTGCCCGTCCTCCTCCCGCTCTCTTCCCAGAGACAATAGCATTTGTAAGCGCTAAGCGTATTACGTGTACTCTTTGAGCCGTCTAAAGCTCCGTTAAATGCTCTGGGGTTTCAGGAAATCATGACAATTAAATGGATCTTCTACCAAACCCCACGCTTCGTCTGGATCAAAGGGAAAGCTCAGGAACTGCTAGTCCGGAGCGTGGTGCTCAGCAGAGAGGTTTTCTAATATTGGCAAACAGGATAATTTAATACAAAAAATTACAAGTGCAGTTCACATTGTAAATGGTAATTTCCAGTATGCAGGGAAATTAGTGCGCGTATGACGACGTTTATATTGTTCATATCTGCCAGTCTAAATATGTGTGCGGAAGTTTGGTAGACAACCCTAAGCTTCATTAGTGTATGTAATGTAGTATCAACTGAAGCAGGAATGAGTCATTGAGCTTAGGCATGTTTCTAACTCTTACAAGCAAGATGCAATAACCGGGCTTCACACTTCTGCAATATATGAATGTGTATGGCGCAGCTCGTTTGTATTTTCAGGTCAAGCGTATTTATCCTAGAATATTTGTATTTGAAACTTCAGTTTGTAAGTTAAAACGCGTCTGCAAATATGATATTTAATTACTTAATGATTCCAATTCGAAATTTTACACTCTTTCCAATGGTTCTGCTTCCTTTTACAACGACTGGCCTAAATCGAAATAAACGTTTTGCGACCGAGTCTTCTATATCCATTTTAAGCTTTCAACTGAAATTGTTCATATTCTCTTAAAACAGGCAACATCGTTCGAAACAGCGGTATTGTTTGTGCGAAATTTCAGTTAAGATGCAACATTTACATATTCGAAATAACGATTTTCTTTGGACAAATACATCAAAACTGGAAATCCATACAAACACTAACATATACATGTATCTGCTTATTTAGGAAATTCCTTCAATTGACCAAGGATCCTATCTAATTGCACTAAGTCATGGGTTGCTAGTAACCTACCCTAGTATATACCAAGGCGAATGCCTTGTTTAATACATGTTTCACTAATACAAGTTAAAAAAATTATTAGCCGGCAATGCTGTCAAGTGAACTGTGCGGTGCAGTTTATCATCCATGAAATATGTTTGAAACACCTGATGTTGGAATTTGGGATCCCTATAAGAGTGGCGTGAGGACAGCGGACATTGCTCCTACTACCCCGCTCCACTTGAAAGAAGCTGTTGTGCAAGTTGGTGTGAGTCTTAAGCCCGAGTTTAGTAAGCCAACCCAGTTTATGAATAGATTAGCCTTCTTCTCTCATTAAGCCCTTCATGTTTTAAGTGTTGTTCCACGTGAGGGTTCTAGGCTAATCCGACAATGATGGGCTCACCCACTCCGTGCAACAAAAGCCAGGCCCTCCTTCATCTCAACAAAGACCGGCTGTAAATGAATAACAGACTTTGGAACACTTTTTAAAAACTAATTAAATTAATCTGGAATGACAAGTGGGACGCTTTCTTTTGCCAAAATGGTAGGGATAAGAGCTGGATGGTCCTTAATCATGGAAAACCCCTTTCCGTGTCGTCTGAGTAAGGGGAGCGGAATTTATTATTTAAGCCCAGACGTAATAAGCTTAGGTTCTGGCTCTCTCCTTAGGAACGAGGCTATTGTCAAAATAGAGTTATTTGTTAGGTTAACACGGACAAAGCTGAAAATTATGCGCTAACCCACTTCCTCAACTCAGACCCTCAACTTTACATAAAATAAAAATATTCACAATACGTTGGAACTTGATAGTCAAATCCAACCCTGCCTCCAAATAATTTTTTTTTGAGTATGCATATTCCTTTATTCTCCCAGACACGCAATATGGAGAGACTATCTTCGAGCAAGAAAAGATGCAGAAAACTTAGTTCTCCTTACTCCTGCTATGATCCATCACCTTCCCTTTGTATGCAGACCTATGCGGATATGAATATTTCAAAACTAGTGATTTTTGTTACGCTGAAACCTGGGGAAAATAGTAAAGTACAAGCTGGCAGGGGTGCAGCTAGCACTGGATATTCCTGCCCAAGTGTTGTTCCTTCCAAGACAAAAATGTTGTCGTTACAACCGAAAAACTCCACCTACTATGGCACGCTTTTTTATGATTTTTCCTCAATGGTGTCAATTTCGGCTTAAAAAAGCCTAAAAAGCACCGCTATTCTTGCTAAAGCCCGCCAAACTATTTTCAGTGATTTAGAAATATACACTTTTTTTTACATTGAATAGCATATCTTTCAAAAATGCGTTTAAAATGTCAAAAACTGCGGCCGAACTTGTCAAAGACATAAATCCCCTGTCCCAAATGAAATCCTAGCTACGCCCTAGCACGGTTAGCTCTGTATTTGGACATTACACGGATCTTAGCCTGTAACGGACCAGAGACTAAACGGGTTCTTGGCCGGCTGGTAAGTCTAAGTGGGTAATAAGAATGTAATGGTAAATTGAGTGACTGTGAGGAGAGGGTAATTCAGTTGATATGAACTCATAAAGTATATTCTGGTGGGAGAAAGGGGATTGGGTCTCCTTGAGACTTGAGCCGGAGTGGAGCCGACTAATTAGCTTTAAAAAATTGACGTGTCTCGGTGGATGTAGACATTTGGAACATGAAGGAAAATGGATTCACGCTTGAATAACACAATTAAACGCCTGACTAACTTTTGTTTCCCTTTCTTTCCGGCCTCCGCTCTACGCCTCTTCAACTTTCTCCCGCTCCGCTCAAGACTCGACGACTCAATAAAATGTATCATTTTCCCTTCTCCACTTCTCTTCCCCAATCAAAGCCCAGAACTATTCTCAATAACATTCAGTCAATAAAATAAATTTTAAATTACGCTTTATTCAAACACAGTTCCCAAATGGCAGCATCACGGAATTCGGGATTTACAGGGCAAACAAAAAAGAAACTAACCCTAATATTTACATATTTGTGAAAATAAGAATTAGTAATTATATTTCAACCCATTAAAACACAAATTTTAGTAACTATTTAATATTGACATTTGACTAATATTGATTGGGCACACCATTACGAGTTATAAATTTCCAAAATTCCAACCACGAAGTGACCAGCCAGTTACTTATCAGCGTGCCTGCTTATGATTACACTTATTATTGCATTGCCGTTTTCCTAAAGTACCTAGTTTGCACGGTTTCTCTGTCCTTAGTTTGTCTTAACGTCAAATTCACTGTGAGCAGGTCTGTATGTAGATCCAGATATAATCTAAGTGCATTGAGCGTGAAAATCCTCATTTAGAATTGCTACCGTATTTAAATATTTTTAACGACCTTGTTTTCGATCACGATCGGGATGAAAAGTATATTGAGATTGATTGGCGACTGTTATCTTTAGCCCGGAGAAGGAGGGAAAAGTCAATATGGAGGTAAACCGTCGTACGTATATGTACAGGAATTGTCTTGTAAGGAAGAATCGGAGGTGGGCCTGTGCACCGGTTTTTCGTGTATCCTCCTGACTGCAATCCTGCCTCTGCTTGGGCTGGTGCTGTACTGTTACCAACCTGCCATTTCCTGGTAACAGCTACTTTGACTCTCACGACGGAAGGAACTCGACTTGAACCATTATTTGATTC
This sequence comes from Ceratophysella sigillata, assembly GCA_034693865.1. Taxonomy (NCBI): domain Eukaryota; kingdom Metazoa; phylum Arthropoda; class Collembola; order Poduromorpha; family Hypogastruridae; genus Ceratophysella; species Ceratophysella sigillata. Next base: position 7,599 of record JAQFXY010001042.1, on the reverse strand, counting down.
CACAATTATTTTATGACAAGCGCTAGTTACTGCCATCCTTTTCCTCGTAATGCGGACAGTAGTGTTGTCAAGGCATCATTTAAGACTGGGAACGGATGGAAGTGGGAACTTAGTCGAGAGCACAAGGGTTGTTCTGTGTCAAATTTTAATTAAATTGCTCAACTTTGACACTCATCTCCATGCAAATGAGATTAGCTTACCATGAATTCAGAGAAATGTTCTGTTTATTATTTTTAGACAGTGGGACTGACGGAGAAAGGAAGAAAGGGAGAGACGGGAAATTACTGTCGAACTTTCATTGTTTTTCTTGGGCTCCTGAAATGAGGTGCACCGCGGAAAAGGATTTTCTCCATTCGTCATTTAAGTAAAGACGGAGACGAGGGTCTGTGGGCCGAGGAGCTCGGCTGGCATGACACACAAGAAATGTATAAATCAGGCGGGTGGTGAGGATAACAGGCTTAGGACGGTACATAAAACAAAGAGACATATCTACATGTGCTTCAGCCCAGTCGAGACGACAAATAATATTAGGTTCTCCCTACTGCTGTGCTCAGACCGAGATGGCCCTGCCAATCCCATTGTTTTACTCCACAAAAGATTATTATGTACTGGCCTGATAAGAAAATTCTACAGGCCCAAGAAAGGGAACCGAAGGCCGGAGCCAGAAAAAGCCCTACATGCCTTTCTCCGCTCGAGAAAGCTATTCCTTTTCATTTGATTTTGATTTGAAGGTAGATGCTCCTATTCCACATGGAGACAAACTCTCAGCTCATCTTTTTTCTCACCTCATCATAACATGTGTCTCAAATAGAGAAAGATGGCAAATATAAGGTAATTTATTGTAGGCGCTACTTGGCCTTTTTCTTCCCATCCATCTTATTCCTGTGACTATCATGCAATACAGCCGCTCTTAGCGATGCTGTAGCAATACCAGTGATCATTATAGCGGCGAATAATAGCGAAAAGCAAGGCAAGTAAATACCCATGGGTACACAATCATGGTTACACAATCAATGCAAACACCCATAGTTTCCGAAAAGCCAACGAGTTGCTTTTCCATTGGTAGTTACTAAAATACGTTTTTTATGGGCATTGGGTGCCTACCGCGTAGGTCCTAAGTCCTAATACTTTGGTTGAAGAAATAATGACATATGCAGCAAACGACCATAGTCAAAGTTACTTAACACTCATGGTTAACTCCAATAGGAAAGTTTCATTATTTAACCTTGTATTATATTAACCTCGTATAGGACTTTACCATGGGTGATCACAAACTTTTTCCACGGGTGTTTACCGGTCGGCGTTAATTCTTACTTCAACAATAAAGAACCGGACCTACCCAGGTAAAAGCTATTGATGAAAGTTCATAAATACCCATGGAACAGCAACTTTCCTTTTAAACTATGATAGGTTAGGTTCTTCCTTGGAGTCAAAGATGAATTTTCAACGAGTGCATACCATGGGTGTTTACCACAAATACCCTTCCACTCAGTGCAACGACGAAAATCAGGTCTGTAGCAGGTATTGCAACTGTTTTAACAATTCGTGCTCGTAGTATGTGACTGGAGGCTAATCCTGAGCATTTCCTGACTCCCATTACCTCCATCCTTCTGTCATAATTGGGACGTCTTAGAGTGACGGGCCGTGTCAGTCGTGAGCTAAACAAGTAGTCTTTGATAAACTTTCCCCGTTGGCATTGAGCGTGGCCGGAGTCTGCGGTGAGGCAGATATGAATATCATAATGTGCGGAAGCGGCGTGGATTGAGGAAGCAGTCAGGCCTGGGCCTCCCTCCACGTATTTATCATCTGTCACCTCTCCGGGACTTTCCTTGTGAAAGTTTTAAGGATCCGTTCCCAGTACACAATATTTGGCTCAGAAAGAGAGCGGCTGGGAGAAAGGCGGACTTAAAGTGGGATGAGTAAGTGAGTGGAGGGAGGAAGATGAACTGAGAACAAGACGTTATTTCCTGGTTTTTCTGCCACAGATAATAGAGCGGAGGAAAAATGAAGGGAGCGGAGAGAAGCGACAGACGACAGGACATTGGAATGAACTTGTCACTCAGTTAGTTATATAATGAATTTTTGTGTCAGTAAATTTTGATTGATAACTGTTGCTAACGGAGGCAATTTGTTGGATCTTTAATCTGGAGGTTCGTGCGAGGGCTGAGAAGAATATAAATGACCGGTGAGCTCTTCCCTCCTTCCGCTCGCCTCAGAAGTGTCGAGCACCGGAAACTCAGGCTCTTCCTACACACGAGCATGGCGGCTAAGTAGACGGACCTGGAATCAGAGAAGAGCAGGAAAATGGAAGACCAAAGGACAACCACAAGGAAGTCGAAAGATATGGACACCTACAGTATGGCTATAAGGAGCAACTAACTGGGCTATGCTCGTCCGTCGTCAAATCATCCCCTGACTTGGGTTAGGTTTAGCTATGTTATCTCGTTCTATTCATGGGTTAGACATATAGTCTGTACTGTATTTCTACAGAGTTCAGGTTAGGTTAGATTTGTGTAAATCATGCAACAAAGTGACAGAGCTCTCTATTCACCGGCATATTGACTGTACCGTACTGTATCGTACGCACGGAACTAAAGGGGAGCAATTGGCCTAAAATCGCTATGCTGTGGATCGACGGAGACGCCAATAATCTTCTCACTATGCTCAAAACTGTATCCATACACTTCCTAGCCTGGCCTGGACTCGAGTGTTGGTCAGCTGGAACGGCCCAAGGGAGGAACAATTGGAAATTTCGTCTTGACCCACAACAAGAGTAGTGGTTAGTTATTGGGTCCATATCCGCTGGCTCAACTATCCCAAACTTCCTTCTACAACTGTCGCTGCCTTTCTTTGACCAATCTGCTCCCATTCTACAGCATGTGGATCTGTGTAGTATCTATTCCGTGTGGCGTGTACCTCAGACTGCAGCTTTCTCCCAAGGAATACTCCTCCCGTCGGATCCACTCAAGCAAGGTTAAACGAAGTTGAGAGCAGAAAAAGGACGTAGATGCAGAAGTACACAGTACTTGAACGTATCGGTCTCGATATACGTCTATGAGTATTTCTTTACAGCCTGCCTCAATTCCACAACGTCAATGTAACCTTTGTCGAACTGTCGCACTCGGGAACATAAAACACGGAAGATAACTTGAGCCGGTACGTCGTGAGGAATACTTTCAAGTTCATCCGACGGGGCCTTAACCCCTGCACGGATTCAATTTAGTGACTCTGAAACTAAGAGGCGGAATGTAACAGACCAAACCGGCATCGGCTAGACTTTTCCTATAGCTGCCAAAAGCTATTGAGTTATGTGCTCCTTGTACCCTTGAATTTACTCTTCAGCTGAACTCGTGGTCCACAATGACAAATTTCCCAATTCGCCACCACAAAAGCAATGGCCGAGTACGATAACCAATCTTCATGCTGGTGGAGCGAGGGTGTTTTTTGCCCGGAACTACGGCCTGAGTGTGCCATTGGGAAACTTCAAAGGAATTTGAATGGAGAGAAGAAGGGGCGTTGTAGGAAAGTAGTCCTACTTATGCAGATCTCTATCATCTTCCGGTATTCTTCATAAAGAAGACCCGACCTCATGACAAAAATTCTATACTCTTCAGCCTCAATGGAACGACACACAGTACACACTTATCTCCATTCCATGTGCTTCCATGCAAAGCGGCTATGAATAGACACATGTATTCAGAACCAAGCTTCCAGTTGTGCCCTTATAAATGCAAAATCTAATAATAAGATGAACTTGATGAACTCGTTGAAGAACAACCACTGTCTTTTGGATAATTGCATTTTTCAATTACTGAGCGAATTTTATAAAGCTTTTTTCAGCGCAAAGTATTTGTACACAGGAGTCGTTGCACGCAAGGTATAATATTTCTAAAGTGCTGCTTTGCTTAAGCCAATCTTCATAACGTAGTATACTGCAAACAAGAATTCTTCGTAATTCGGCCAAGACAATAATAAAAGAGAGAATGTCAAATTCTGGCTCAATTGTCAACGAAAGAGTTGCTTTGCCATGGAGGATACTCGATTATTACTGAGCCTTGGTTATCATTTGTGGAACGAGCGTGTAATAGGTGCATTTTGAAATTGATAATGGTGCATGTCATAAAGTGTGCATGACGGAGAGGTTCCTAATTAATGTGTCCCAGTCATACCAGGACTATAATATTATGTACATTGTTATTTTTTACGAGAGAGGCGTAAACCGAGGCAAGTGCTGAAGTTATGGGATAATAAAGGGCGAGGAAGTGCATTTGAAATCTGATTAGAATCTGGACTAAGAAGGGAAGAAAGGGGAGAGCCAGACTCTTTTCATCATAAAGACCGAGTGAAGACAAGTGGGAAGGGAGAAAGTTGGATACACAGAAAAAACTGCTTCTGGCAGTCAGTGACCTCAAGTCTAATTGTAACTCCATCAAAGTCATATGCATCCATTTTGGCTACATCTTTTGATTAACATGTTACCGTTTCAAACTTGAAACTGCTGCCAGGTTACCTTCAGTTAGGTTTGGTTGGGTTAGATAACCTGGAACCAGGGTTCAATAAATACCAACGCAAAATATGGTGTCATTTGATTGAATTTCTGCCAATAAATTTAGGTTAGACAAAACATATTTGAATGCGACAAACTTTATTCGAGAGGAATTATTGCGGGGTGAGTTTTTTGACGTCAGGATAATACACAAGCATACCTTTTCAAGAAATGTATAACCTTCAGTTGTGTTACTGCTTAGTGCTTTCGTATTCTCAAAATGCCTAGAATCACAGGTAGTCTCACCCGCCAATCAGAACACCCAAATTCCTGTGCAGGAGAGGGTAATAACCGGAGCAGTATATAATTGGATTTTACAAATTGCAGTTTTAACGTACCTACTCCCAGGTTTGCAACAATTCATGTTTGAATGTGGATCATGTTGTGGAATACTAGATAGCGAGCGGAATGCCATAAGGCCCTTGCAGTGCACCAGAATGCCTTGCCAGTATGTAGGTGCACGTGAGCCCATATGGACAGGCCTATTTTGGTTTAATAATGGCTCAGAATATATGAATGTATGTAAGTGTATCATCCCATATATTTTTTATCATGACTATGCATGTGTAGTTAGGAGGCAGGAACTCGGCCAGACACGAACCATACCTTTTGATATGAAAAAATGGAGATGGGCCTTTCTGCTCCCTCGCTTCTCGTCTTGGGCTCGTTGGAGAAATGGTGGAGAACTACATACATGGAGACTTGTGTTTGGTGGGAGAGAGTTGAAGAACGGTCCGGACCGATGATGCTGATATTCCTCGGGGATGCAATAAAGGAGGCAATAACTATGATACTCTGGAACCCTAATTCCATACTATAATGGACAAACTGTTACTCCTTGATGGGAGCTTATGACCAACCCTTCTGCCCTGTCATGCACTTTCTCTCCCACCAGATCCACCTCCGTCCACGCACTAATGAATAGATTCCCTCTGGCTCCATACCAAAACACAAACGACTCAAAATCACTTACCCAACCCTTCCACACTAATTCCACACAAATAGACACAAGCGGGAAGCACAAGAAGAGCATTTATCTGGAATTTAATTTCCAATGCTTCCACATTGTTCAAATTACAAACATTATTTCTTGCTAATGTCAATTGAAGTGAGGGCTGAAGGATCAGGGAACAGGAGTTAAACACCCATGGGCAAAGTAAACTATGGACAAAAGTGGTAAACTAAACATGCATGGGTTAGTTGATAAGCACCCATGGGAAATAACCATTGAAAACTGATCTAATTGCCTTCTGCAATTTGCAAACCTAACGTAGCAGGATTCAAAGAAAATCGTTATTCAAAAGATTTTACCACGGGTATTGACCGTGTGCCCCTTGTTTCTGTCTTCAACCCTGGCCTGTTGGATGGAGAAAGCAATGATATGATGTAGTTTTTCAAATTATTAGCACCGCTCTCACCTCCTGAATATTTTAGGCTAGGTTAGGTCACGGGTTTAGAATTGATCTGAAGTGCCTCAAGCTAAGTAAATAATGGAAATGCTGACAAGGCATTATTATGTTTTGTTTTGTCAATTTTTGAAAGTTCTATTCTTGCTGAATTCCAAGGGAAATCCTGAGTAGCTGTGGAAGGACACGCCTCTCTGGCCAACCTAACTTGCAGTGTAATGAAATAGATGCTCATGACTATGACAATGAAGCTAATTAGCTTCCCTGTTGAGATTTTTTCCGCTTTCTCTCTCCACGCTTCTCTGGCCCATTATAGAATGCGCCGTGCTTAATGAGAAAAAGAAATTATGAGAGCGGAGGGAAACCCAAGATGGTTGTAGTTTGTAGTTGTAGTCGTCCTTTGCTGAGAAAATGACTTGTTCCGAATAGCCCATCTCACCTGGAATCCCTCCTTTATCTCTCCACATTACACAAATTTATGTCCCACTCTTCACTGCTTGTAAAAACCCGTTTGAGCACCGTGCAAGAATAGCTAGATTATAATTATCTAACCCAGATGTGCTTTTACATTACCCGCCTCCTTTATCCCCATCAGCCTTCCTTTTTCTTTTCATAACTTTAAACGGGTCATATAGATTCCTATCTGTGTCGGAGTCAGAGCATTTAAGGACTTACAGCTTTCATATCCAAAATCCAGTTCTTTCCTTTCAAGCTTACTCACCAGAAGTGATTCTACCACGAATATACATGCAACAGAAGACGAGATTATGTAATGCGGCTTTCCATGAAATGCCTAAACAGTTGTTTGCACCAATAATGCGGCGCAGTAAATGATGATCTGGGAGACAATTCAGCCATTTGGCGAACTACAACTAGACAATAAAAAAATTGCTGTAATTGAATAAATTAATTCCGCGTATTTAGGAGCATTTGGATTCTTCATGTCATAATAATCGGACGAAAGTACTTAATACTGGAAACTGGAATAAGAGATTTCCCACTAGGGTTTTCACCAACTTTCTCCACCCAACATTGTAAACATAGGACTATAGTTAGGTATAGGTAGCTGTGTCTGTCAGGGCCTACGCCGAAAGTCGGACACAAAAATAAACCCATTGATTGATTGATATTTAGGTATCAAAAGTAAATCGCAGACACAGTGTTGATATTCATAAGTATTATCGAATGAGTCTGAAACAGTAAATTGGATATTCAATTCCACCCGACCGCAATTATCCTCGTCAAATCCTTAACGGAGATAGCGGAGAAACTCAACAGCGCTGTATATTTGACTACAAAACCTGCTATTGCCGTTTAAACGAGTTAAAAATTTCACTACTTTTGAATCACAGGTTTTACTGATCATGCAAAAGTGTAGCTGCAAAAGTATGCCTTATACGCGCTATTTCGATGTCAATTTTGCATTCAGATTCGGAAAATTAGTTTTCTTAAGTTTCTTAAAACAGATGAAAAAATTGAATGGATTAAGCTATATTGAAATATATTTATGTTCTGGTTAATATCACCTAGTATAACGACGTTAATGATTTCCTGATGTATCTCTCCTCTTTCTCTCTCTCTCTCTCTCTCTCTATCTGTCCGAAGCTAAAACGGACGGAACGGGACTTGACAGAAGCGTGATAAACC
>JAQFXY010001041.1:0-13598 GCA_034693865.1 Ceratophysella sigillata | reverse complement strand
CATTGTAACACGTAACAAATCAGAATCAAATAAAGGGAGCGATGGTTTCTCAAAGTCTGTCAGGCCTAAGGGTATATTGGACTATAAACCCCCCATATTATTATTATTATTATAATACCCTTAAAGAAGCAACAGTTCCCTTAGTACCCTTAAAAAACAACAGTACCCTTAGGAAAGCAACAGCATCCTTGAAGAAACAACAGTACGATAAATAAGGCAACATTACCCTTAAAGAAACCACAGTACCATTAAGAAAGCAATAATACCCTAAAAACAATAATACCATTAAGAAAGCAAAAATACCCTCAAAGAAACAGCATTACCCTTAAGGAAGCAACAATACCCTTAAAGAAATAACAGTGTCCTTAAGGAAGCAACAGTGCCCTTAAGGAAACAACAGTACCCTTAAAGAAGCAACAGTGCCCTTAAGGAAGCAACAGTACCCTTTAAGAAAGCAACAGTACGCTTACCGCTTACGGATGCAACAGTGCCTTTAGGGAAGCAACAGTCTCTTAAGGAAAAGACAGTATCCTTAAGAAAACAACAATACCCTTAAGGAAACGACAGTATCCTTAAGAAAACAACAATACCCTTAAACAACAGTACCCTTAATGAAAGGAAGCAACTGTACTCTTACAGAAGCAACAGTAATACTAGTTATATTTGGAATCTCATAGTGAATGTAATTTTGGTATTAAAATTATATATTGGAATTATCATTATCATGCCAACCAATGCATAGTGGTTGTCAACAATGCGCGATCATTTTATTTCAATGTTTTTTGTAAAAAAAATCTGGTACGAACTACTACTACTACACTACTACAGACAATACGAACACTTAACATGTAATAATAGGGCTTGGCCCATGCAGGGCCGCCCCGACGTTGAATTCTAGTGAAAGCCAGGGCCCAAAGGGGAAGGGGCCCGAAGGGCGAAGATGTTTTAGTTTTTCAACCGTAGTTTTATTAGAGTTTGCCATCTGTGGAGCAATTCGTTCGAGCAGCACGACAAACCGGTGCATCCGGATTTCAAATGCTTTGTGTTGTGTGCATTTGCTTGTAAGCTACGAAGTAAGAACTAATCACTAATGTATGAAGCGAGCAGTGCTTTGAAATGCCGAAAAATCGGATGGATTTGCATGTGTTTTTGCTTTAAAAAACATATTTCAACTTGTACATAGTCAGAAAAATGGCTTACCGGCGCTAGACCGGAAGCGCGCAGCGATTATTTTTCACGTCCGGGACAGAAAGAAAAATTCGGAGATTTCGAAACTGCTGAAGAGGTCAAATGCCACTTTCCCAATGCTTGCTCGCACCATAAAACGTTACAAGGAAACTGAATCAATCAAAAAACGTCAAAGATCTGGACAAAAAGAGCTTCTGCAATGCTGAACGCCCTCAGAGCCAGAATCCGCCAAAATCCACGCCGGAGTCAACGCAAACTATCTATAGCTCTGTAAATTCAGTAGTAGTTTCAGTTGGCACTATCCGTAGAGCCCTGAAAAAGACCTCGGACTATTGTAAAGGCTTTAAAGCGAAGTACCGCTCACATGCTGACAGTAAAGTAGAACGTAGCCCGGGTTACCAAATGCTGCGCGCTCCTCAAGCGCTATGCCGCGCCAGTGGGAAGGTCCAACGGACGGACCCTGTTTACAGATGAGACGCTTTTCAACTTGATTTTTGTTGTAGAACCGTGTTACTAAATTAGATAGGGTCCTATAACAAATAGTATGAAAAAAGAGGCGTTCGACTGAAATTTAGTCCCCTCTATATAAAACGGTTTTCAATTATTTTAGAAATTTTTGGCTTTAGATCGTCCAGTTGATTTCAGATTTTACATGACATTTAGCTTCCAATCATTTTAGTTTATATGTAATCGAGAAACCCGACAGGAAGACGCAATGCACCTGTCGTGGAACTAAGTAAACACGTATCACCACTAAATAGTGTTCCATACACCGCTTCCAATTGAAACAGTTTATATACGAAGTGATATGAACGTATGGATTTGTGACATACGGACGGACGGACGAACGACGGACTATTTGGGGGCGTTTTGATTGCGAATGTGGACCCTTCCCCTACCAGTATCCGCTCCATATCAGAAGTTTATCACTTCTAATGAATTTTATCTTTATTTCCTAATCTATTTTAAGTTAATGGATAGCATCGTGTGAACATCAATACTAAAGTGGATTCCGGTTACCAAACGCTCACTTTTTGTAAAAATGGCTGATTTAGGGGTGGTATTAAGGAGCCACCCTGCTCTCCTGTCATCCCTTCCAAGGAAAGAATAGTGATTGGAATTAAGGAGCCACCACACTCTCCTGTCATCCCTTTAAAATAAAAAATAGTGTCTTGAATTATGTAGTCACCCTGGAGGCGCAATTACGCGGTTATTCAACTTGGACATAGTCCAAGCAAACTGCCCAATATGTTCTAACGGTTTATCGGAGTTGGGTATCTCTCCTGTTACTCTAACGGATGACTAGCAAGTTGGCATCATGAAATCATTGAGGAAATTTATCGATTGCGGTCAAGTAATGCACGAGACTTGCTTAGCAATGGCACTCTGGGCCAATATTAAAGCGTAAGTTTTTTTATATTCTAAAACATTTATACAAACAGCCTTCCGTAAAAGTATCATGACGAGTTTCTATTTATCCTTTTACTAATGGCCATGTTATATATTACAGCTGAGATGATTGAGGGCAAGGAATTCTCATGCCCAGGATGTAACGCATATCCCCAAATTCTGTGCGCCCTGAAGAGTTTTGATCGAGTGTTTATAAGCTTCAGCACACCGTGTAAGTTCAACTAACATATCTTAGTAAATAAATATTAAAAATTTTTAATTTTTTTTTTAATTTAAAAAAAAATTAATTTTTTTTTTAAAATTTAAAATTTTTTTAAAAACATTTTTTTTAAATGGTCCTAAAAAAGGTTTTTATCCACCCAGTAACATTTGCAAAAAAAAATGTTTTTTTAGTTTCATTAGCCAACTACTAGATGAGAACGTGGTGAACCTGTTCGATCTTAGGGATCAAAAATCTGTTAATGCTCTTGCGGAGGTCTGCGAATTCGAAAAGATTAAGAAGAATGGTAAAGAACAATTTGCTGAAGAAAAAGCAGTAAATAGGTTAGTTAAGGTAGTAAAGCAATTAATTTACACCAGGAATGACACTAATCGTGTGGTGTCCCTTGAAAATGATTTAAATTATTTTCGATCTAAGTTAGTATTAGCGCGAGATCTTGGTGAAGATCAGGTAGCTATTATAGAAAGAAAGGACGATGAAATAAATCGTTAGTTATAGCTGAACAAATCAACGAGGAATATGTCAATGAGAAAGAGAAAATTAATTCGCAACTGGTTGATGAGAATCACTATATAAGTTTAGAAGTTGGAGTATTGCGAAATAGAATAAAGTAATTTGAAGTGCAAATAGAAATTTTGAATGAATCTCGAGAAAATCAAGAGCTGAGGGACGAGTGTAAAAGGATTCAGGATGAAAACGCTTAGTTAAAATTAGCAAATGAAAAATATGAATCTGAAGCAGCCATGATGGATACAGATTTTTATAAGGTTAATTGCTTATTAGTAGCAAAGCGAAAATTTGCAAATACATGCGTTATAGAGAAGAATTCAGTTATCGTCAGTTATCGAATAAAGTTGCTCGTTTGGAAGAAGAAATCACAGAGATAAAACTGAAGCAAAAGCAACAGATGCACGTTTTGAAATATGTGCAGAGCGTGTAGAGACAGCGCTGAGCTGTGCTAGATATCCAGAGTCTTCTGTAGCTCTATGCTTAACTAATGGGGATGAGTTAGATTTAGATTAAACCATCAATTTTCAACTAATATTAATGATAGTTATTATTTCACGATATACATGTATAATATAATATATATATGTAAATATAAGGATATATATATATAAATTATGTAAAATGTATGACTATCGGTTAATAAATCAAATTGATATCAATCATGGACTGGCAATATATGAAATTTGAGGTACATCGTCGTAGTATATAAGGGGAACATTTTTGCTGAATTGTATCCGTCATCATTTCCTTTTCGTACCTAATGGTTCTAGGTAAGAAACAAACCAAGTAGAGGACATCAATTTTATAATATATTCGTATTCAAAACTCTTCTTATTCTAGATTTTGTTGTTGGTGCTTCGAATTCAGAAGAGTTAGACCAAATCCTAGAATCAATTCTCGGAAAAGATACGACGATGAACACTGTAAGACAGGACAAGGGATTTAGTAAAAGCCTTAACAAGGGTGCTGAATCGAATACTGAGAAGTGAGTCCCTATTAGTCCCGATTACATTAAATTATATAATTAAAATATAAACATTTGTTTTGTAATTAGGTTCTGGACCGAAGACCTTGAGATATTTTCTTACAAAAATACTCTCTTCGTATTTGCAAAATGTGACCGCACTGAAAAGCCTAAGGTTTTTGTAAGGAGGACGAACACAAAGGTTTATACACCACTGCAAATGAAGTATACTCGGATGGAGTTTGCCCTTCGAGATGCTGAAGGGCTTTGCCTTGAAGCTGAACGTTTGCTGAAAGAGATTGAGACTACGGATGATGAAGCGTTGATTCCAACCCTTGAATCAATTGGTACATTTGCCAAAATAGATCAGAAGGACCCTGATTTCTGGAACTATGCAACTTGGACAAGTGAGTCTGGAGCTATCAAGCGTAGACCTTATCAAAATGCAAAGAAAGAGCTGATCTTGGTTATCCATGAGAATAGAGATGGTTCAAAGTATGAGAATTATTCTGGGCCGACTATCTACCTCCCCCAAGGAGGTGTGCGACGGGTGTTCTCTAAGATACGCACCAATCTCTCTCGTTATTATGATAATACTGATTAATTATCTTATTACTTCATTTTAATGATGAATAAGCTGACATAAACTGAGGGATATATTTTGTTGTACTTCTTATTTTCACTATGATCCAAGTCAATATTATGATGATGAAAATAATGATATGATATCTCATTAATTTTTTAATTGTATTTATTCAAAAAACTTTAGCTATTGCATTGGTATATCTTCAGCATCATGCACCGTTCGTCTTCTTTGTTGGGTAATTGTGCATAAATTTATTATTCTCAATCGATTTCGTTTCTTGCATAAGGTAGCACTCAAAAGAATCACGATGCATACTAAATAAAATAAAAGTTTTCTTGAAGTAGAATTGGTTGTAAGAATTATAAAAATGTCATCCAAAGCGTTGAAGGATCCAGAAAAATCATCAATTTCAGACATATTTCTGCTAGGCATTCGAACATCAATATCTTGACAGTCTTCAGTTTTTCGTACGACTTCAACTACGAGATAGAGTAAATGCTTTGAAGCATTTAGGCATTGATCCATTGGAGATATGGGATACAAGCACTTAAAGTACCTGTAACTCCATCCCAGTGTAATGCATTTGACACACTCTTCCTCAATCTGATTGCCAGCTGGGTAAATAAGTGAAATCGGTATCTTATTATTTATGCCCTTGAAAAAGCCAAAAAAAATAATGACTACAATACACAATACAATAGTAGAACAATAGAATCTCACTCTCAAATGAGGATATCTTCCGAACTGCTAATAGAAGAAGGAAACAGGATGTCACGCTCATGTTTCTAGTTAATTGAAAGCACCTTTGTATAACGTCACAACACGACAAGGCGTAAAAGCTGACTGAACCTTTGGTTCGATGAAAATTAGTATTTATACGCCTTAAATGAAGGATTCATTACAGTCGCACTCAACTAGTTGTGATAGCCAGTTGTAAGATTTCATTACTCTGAATTATGGGGAGTCAAGCGGAAGAGGACTTCAAAGGAGGGGTAGTTGTAGCAGCAGATTGGATAGAAGATGGGAGAATCAAGGTTATTTCTGTATCCACATTCGGCACCTGTGACTACGTCAGCAAAACAATAAGTAAAGAAATACTTCAAGATGAGAATAGTCCTTACGCTATCTCAAAGCAGATCTCGAACATCATGGAAAACTTCGAAGACATAAGAAGTGTACTTGCAACCGCGCTGATTGTGATTGCTGTAGAACCTGGAATACACTTTTGGCCCTCCAAGAGGGTTTTTATATCAAGGATCGACTTGTCTATGCTTGGGAATTGTTTGGTAGATCCGGTTGGGACATCTTATACACCCATACGACCTTCAAATTAGGCCAAGGTGCTGCAATTCAGCCGGAACAGCTTATTTAATCCAGAACTAACTTTTGAGGCCTGATATTTTTGGCCCGATGGTACTTGACATGCTAAAGCAAGGTTAGATTATAATCTGTTTTCTCATCTAATTATATCTAATGCTTATGTTAATGATTTTAATTGCAATTTAGGTAAGCGAAGTGGGGTTGTCCTAAGCGAAGACGATGATGTACAAATTTTGGAAGAAGGTCGAGAATCAAACCATCACGAAAATCCCGGACCCAAGAAACAATTAACTTTGAACAATGCATCTGTCACGAGGAAAGATGGCGAGGATGATGGTAATCTCCGACCAATGAAGAAAAGTAGCGTTGAATGCAAAACCTTGGACCATGCAAAAAACAAATGAGTTAGTTTATAGAACAAGCAAAAATTCATATAAATACGAGTATTATTTGTAGAAAATAAGAGTATTAAAACATTAGCAATGCGAGTGGGACAAGTAAAGGAAGTCGAGCCGGAGTTAGTCCAGCATTTAGTTAAGGGGTTTGGTCGTTGATGGGACTTGGGAAGGATGCAGACCGTGTCTCCCTTTTAACTCAGGTGGAGTTGGTATATAACCTCGTGCTCTGATTGGCTTATACTCTGCTATCGACAAAATTGCATTTTCAATGCCAGTTATCTTGTAACCCGATCCATTCGAATTGTAAATTTCCAATTGAGCTAATACAAAAGCTTGAATATAATGTATGACAGATTCTATAAAATTTTCATGCCTTAGAGTAATAATATTTGTCAACCTAAACTAAAGTTTTCAAATCTTGCAATTCCGTATACTGTCGGTAGACAATAGTGATCCCTTTCCAAAATCGGATATTCTCTTCAAGAAGTCTCACCAAAGGATCATTTATATGGTTAAAGAACGCATATATATCATCGAAAATAGTATCTTGTTGATTCACAGTATAGGTATAGTTGACTATCACTCCACGATGAGAGCGTCTAGTTTCCTTGAAGAATGACTCATCGATGTTAGGTGGACCTACGTGTCCTCCTTGTTGTCCATATCGAGGGCAAAAGTGTCGCTTGAGATTGAAGAAAGATAGTCCACAATGTTGGCAATTATGTTTTGTTTCAACATGTGTATCCATCCCATCATGTCGCCTACATGTGAAACCACAGTCCGGGAACATGCATTTGAACTACCAAAAAAAAAATTCAACTTTGGTATGTAAGGATCGTACCGGGTTAAGTCATATTTCATTCCATTAACTACTCCACAGAACAAAGTTGTAATCTTTGAAGATGGATTATGTTTTAA
Organism: Ceratophysella sigillata; assembly: GCA_034693865.1. Classification (NCBI taxonomy): domain Eukaryota; kingdom Metazoa; phylum Arthropoda; class Collembola; order Poduromorpha; family Hypogastruridae; genus Ceratophysella; species Ceratophysella sigillata. Next base: position 6,084 of record JAQFXY010001041.1, on the reverse strand, counting down.
AGTACTTACAGCGTAGAGCTTATTAAACGGAAGTTTGGGAACTAATACTGGTTGGTTATCATGATTACTTTGATCATTTAACTCGGTTGAGTCACCAATGGATTCATTATCCGATTCACTATCTTCGTTCTGAGTACAAACTGAAACAGTTGCTATCTCCATTGCTGGTAGAATACTGATAATTCTAATATTTCCGTTTTATTATTTATACGAATTTTGTTGCTTGGTGGTGGATTTGGTCGAATTTTTTTATCGGTTTAGGTTCCAGCCTGTCTAATAGTACAGGCTGCGCAGGTATAAATACAGTGTACACTTTCATTGTATTCATCAATCATGATTTGCTTCAACGTGCGGCCAACATTTAATGGAGTTAATGCCAATTCATTGGACGATTTTGCGTTAGACATTTCTGATCAAGAAGCTGGAGAACAGGAATTAGGCTTAACAGAGTTGCATAATTTATCTTGTTCCGAGGAAATAGATGAGACTGAATCGGAATCGGAATCTGACTCTGACTCTACTTATAAATCTGATTCTGACTCTAACTGTGATGAAGTGCTGTACTTTAAGTACAGAGCCTGGTCACGTCTCTGGAAAGAAGTAACAAGTGACAATTCTGAACATTGGTCTAGCCTGAAAGATTTGTTCAATGCTCATTATAATCAGTGTTCTATTGGTGAAGAATTTTTACATATACACAATGAGATATCCACTAATAGTGTAAAATGTTTTGGATGTAATCAGAGTGCGGACGCTACTCTTTCACGTGAGAATTTGCACGCTGCTTATGAACGTCTCTTGTCCGGTATCTCTGATTTCATACCAAATGAGTTTAATACCTGAAATAAAGACATGCAATGTATACCCTACAAGGGAAATATATGCATGTATGTACTCCTAACAAGGGTTTACTTTTTCATGTTCACATGTATTTACTTCAAATCACATTAAATGTATTTTATTTCATACTTTATTTCATACTTTGTTACTCTCTTATTCTTTGACTTAACTTGGAAGGATTGCATCTCTTAACATAGATATATATGTTTCCAAAATTCATTAATCTTATTCCAAAAAATTGCATGATTATTAAACAAACAATTCGTATTTATAATACCATATTTCGTAAACCATATAAGGTTAACTTCTGCATGTTAATATTAGAACATGTTCAAGTTAAATTACATTAACACATAAGCGATGACATAATGCATGATGTTTATCACTTACAAGGCTATATTCAGATGCAATCAATACATAATAGAATAGGTCTCGTTATCATAACAAATGTACTGGAAACCTTTTTTACATTGATAAGAATGTTTGACTCAGCATCTTTTGTGTCCCTCTAACTTAACGCAAGTTCAGCAATTCCCTTCAAAACATAGAATGAATAATTCATTTCCAACTCAGCTTCCCGTCACTCATCATGGGTAAGCAAATATTTTAAATTGTAATAACAAACACATCCCAAGAAATTTATAAACAATAACTTTATTTTTATTTATATATTATTAGACTGTGTTCTGGATATTGGCTGTGTTCCTTGCACTAAGGCTGGTAAAGACTGGGTCAAGTACTCCATACGCCAACTTTAATTGTTTCGGCTTCCCGGATGGAATATGGGATGAGTGGACCGAGCATACGCTCATGGCTCCCTGCTCACATGAGCCGGGTGGAGTTATTCCAGCTCCCAGCCTGGAGGCGGCATCTTCCTTTGGTCCAATTATTGGAATTTGCTTCGTCGGATTAGGTGGTAAGTATTTTAAAGTATTCGTATATGTAATATGTATGTATATTTATATAATATTTATGTATTAGTAATATGTATTACCATCAATATTCTTATGCAATGTATGATTTGGTTTAGTTGGTGCAACGCTTCCACGATTTCCGTCATCGAGTTTGAGGGAACGGAGTTGGACCTGGTCTCTTCTTTCGCCGTCAAGATGAAGAAGTTGGCGAGGAGAATCCAGTCGGTGCCCGTCGTGGTTCGTCTGTCGAGAGGGATATCCCTCTCGTCATGTTTAGAGCAGATCCTCAGGGTCAAGACTCAGGGGATGAAGACCAGGACACTGCGTTGGACAGAGCCATGCGAGAGGCTTCAACTCCACCACTCAGCTTCCCGAATCTTCATCCGCCTGCAGAGCCACAAGACTCCGACACGGACACCCTCACTCCGAACTCAAGCCCGAATCTACCAACAGCATCTTCAGCCGGCCCTTCTACTGCTACTAAAACTACTATTTGTACACCCGTTCGTCGTTCCGTGTGTGAGCGAACTGCTCCAAAGCGTTTTGCTCACTTAAAATATTAATGTTTTCCACTTTGTTCAAGGTTTTGGCTTCAACTTAAATTAATAAATATTTATGCATTATATCACTGTCGATTCTGTTGTGAGCAGCTCTGTATATTTGCCGGGTGGGGCGGGGGAATCCTGGGTGGCAATGACCCACACAAACTACACAAACACTTTACATGTGTCACATTCATTTATTTATACAAATCTTTGCTGTGAGCAGCTCTGTATACTTCACAGTCAACGTCTCAGCTCATTCATGCATATAACACATCCCAGACAGACATACTATCCTAATTATAAAGCACCTTACATTGTAAACAAATGTTTTATGGTGCTTTATAATAATGTTTTTACATTCTACAGCAAACTTCTAGTTCAGGGTTAGCGCAGCAACGTAGAACTTGTTTGTTTGACAAATTGTATTTATTTTATGTCGTGCCTACCTCGGTGACACTTATTCTATCAGTACTACTGCTGAATTACTCGATTTATATAAAGCGGTTATACAAGGATTACCAAGATTATCTGAAAATTGGCTGATTTTCAATAAAATATATTAAACGTATTTATAATGGCAACCGTTTCTGGTACGTTTTAATTCTCCTTTTTTACCGTGCGGCTCCATTTAAACCGGTTAATAAGACGATACTAACTGGGAATTACTTTATTCAGGAAATATAGCTGTGGCAACCTCATGCCTGGATTACGTCAGTTAGCCATGGGAAGAATGAAAAGATTCTTCACAGACAGTGAAAGATGAACAGATTTTTTCACCATTTCTTAACATGAATTGCGCTTTCAAGAAAACACAATCCATCACGTTTCAAGGCACCAGGCTGAAATTCCCAGTACCGGATTAAAAAAACTATCCTTCAGAAGTACAAAATGTAGAGATTAATGATGGTTTTGGAGAATTTTCATTTTCTGGTAAGATCACAAGGCTCTACTAAGCTTGCCTCGATGCTTCATGTTGATGCGTTCACACTTTTGTTTGTATTTTTTCAATTTCAACTTTTCATATGAAAGTATACTTACGCCCACCGCTTACAGTTTTCCATCAATCAAACTAATCGTAGAACTTTGGATTTCAATATATTAGAATATGTATATTCTATTTTGGAGTTTTCTGATATTCACTAAACACTATAGGTTTACACTACTAATAAACCTTTATTTCATTTTTCTGAGATCCTTACAACAGTGAAGAACGCGATACTTAAAAAAAACCACTGGCCTGATTTTTAGGCTTACTACCACTCACAACTTTAAAACTTAGATCAACAAAAGAATAGAGGCTTTTCAGAAGCTCGTTATTAAAAAATCGTGTTACACCGGTAAATCCCAAAGCCTTAATCCTCGTTATTTAAGGCCCAACTTTCTTGCCGACTATAAAGCTCTACCAGTACGATTTTTAGCTTGAAAACTTTTTAAAGAAATACGGATCTCATTATATGGACACGGTTTTGATGGGAGGTAATGCTTTTAAGTTTATATTTTCAACGACGGAACACTCTGTTCTGTAAAAGTTTTTACAGCAAATACGAAAATGATTTTTCCTTATAGGAAAGCTAACTATTTTAGTTGCATTCGCAAAAGATAAGTCAAAAGCACAGAAAAAACCTATCCCAAAATATAAGGAGTTCTACGATATGCCTGTTCAAAATTTGATGGGTTTGGTGGAATCACAATTTGCAGTACTTTTGTTTTACTTGGTTAGAATTACTTCGGTTTATTGCTCCATAATACTGGTAGGTTATGTCATATATTCTAATGCTTTTAATAATCTGGTGTACGTAAATGGAGGAAACCTTGACCTAAATACATCTCTGAGTGGGTTATACAATCAAAATAAATCAACTAACGATAATTTTAATAACATGACAAGAAACAGGCGTATTCTTTTGTATTTCAATAGTTGCATGGATCAATTCAGTTTGCATGGATCCAATTCCAATTGAGGGTATACTTCTTCCATTCACGGATATCATGCAAGATTCTTCACGTCACACTTTGTATTCTGATGCCATTGACGCCTCCGGCAGAAGAAATGACCTTACAAAACTTCAACTTTAAATCGAAACCATCAAAACTCCCTACCTGTTTCTGAAATTAGCAATAAATGAAATTATCGAGAAGGAACTTACCAGATTGCAGCCATGGCAGGAGGTAGTACAACCCATTGCAGGAGCTTTGGATGCAACTGGAATTTTTATCGCCACTGGTTTTGCATAAGCATGTATGAATCTCAAGGAAAGAAAAGGTAAAAAATTGTCATCACTGATTTTTTAAAACGGAAATTGTATTCGTTTATATTTATAATATTACTCTTGACATTGCCTCGACGCAACTAGCCTTAATACACGTAATGGTATATTTAAGCAAATTTCTCAAGCTCAACTTTGAAAAATAACCTATTGCATACAATTAAGGTATACGAACAACGTTCCTAGCGGTAAAGGGAGTGTGCTGCAACCTGAAATCCTCTATTACCCCATGCTACAATGAAGGATATACTGGACACTGGATGATTTCTAAGACCAGATCTTGCATCAAGGTATACTTTTCCAGAAACTGCAAAGGGAGATCAGAGACAGTCCACAAGGCTGTACAATTCTTGAGTATGTATGTTTCTCGAAATTTCTTATACAAGCTACACTATCCGGAGTTGATGATGACACACGATAATACAGTCAACCAGATGATAATGAGCTCATCTTCAAATCCAACATTGGATCCCCAGTTCGTCCAGTTAAGTCTAATGCTCGAGCTGCGTTCCAGCAAGGAGGGGGCTGACACATTTAGGAACGGAATTTCTTCATTCCATTTAAGGTTAATTGCCTCGGTCAAGTTAGTAAACCTGATGTTCTCGTCCGCCAAGTTCATTGACCTGCGTGATTAGCATGTGTTAGTTTCGTCAATCTTTGATTACGTAGTTAGCCATTGCTGTACATATACCTAGTTCTTGCCCACATAGCTGGGACAATTTGTATGACGTGGACCCCAGGTGTATCATTTTCTGCCAGGCATGGGTAGGTCACTCCTGCACGGATAGGTGAATACAGCTGCTCCTTCCTCAGATTTTATATCGTATGCAACTTTCTCCTTTCCTTCACAGGAGTAGGCAATGCTTTTACATTCGTTGCAACAAGTTGGTTGGTGCTGACCTGTGTTACGGGCTTCGAATTAGACTTTCGACATTCCATGGAGCACACCTGCAAACATTACGTAGTTTATCAAAATGATGATAGTTTGAAGCACAAGCTACCTGTATCTACTCATGAACACGCAAATTTTATGCAAAAGAAAGCGACATACGTTAAGCTGAAAATGCTTTCTCATCCGGATCATAGTAGTCAATGTGCATAGTATCAAGCATGCATGTCACCAATTGTTTTAAATTTCATACCTTTGCAATCATTTCGGGTGTTGATTTTCCGAGTACAACTCGGGCACATCCTGCAAAGTTACTACGATCCTCCGTGGATCCAGGTACCAGTACTAGTTCATCTTTATTAGTTGCCACGTATTGAACTGTGTTTGTAATCTTGCACATGTTTCCGTTGTAAAGGAAAGGAATAGGAATAAATTCAAACATTTATAAATCTCCATCAATGTGTTTAATTATAACATCATTTGTAATGAAGATACTCGTTTCCGAAAACGAACATTTTGCTACAGGCAAGAACAAGAGCTGCACGTGGAGAAGAGTCGTCGTAGCTTGGTTTGTACAGTCTCAATCTTGCATTCCAGCTATGTTTGGAAGACTACGGTCCATCCCTCCC
>JAQFXY010001040.1:0-13608 GCA_034693865.1 Ceratophysella sigillata | reverse complement strand
CGGACAAAACGAATGCAATACAGGCTTGCCTGTATATAGACTCCGTCTATATAAACAGGCTCTGCCTGTAATAATAACTAATAACGAAATATGTGTATTGTTGTCCAGAGAAGTTATTTTGCGACTGAGCTGGGCTGCGCTGGCTGGGGTAACCCCAGTGGGGTTATGGTTGATGGTTATTCCTGTGTCTCGGCTTTCCCCATTATTTTCATTTTCCCTGCCGTACGGATTCAAATACAAAAATGAAGTAAGCCGCTCGCTCAGCCCCATAAAGGAAGTGTAGAACCTAACAGAGGGCGTGACTCTTCCACACAGAGACAACCATGCATGCCATGCATACCATACAACAAACCAATACATGCGCCATGCCACGGCATCACTTGCGGCAGCGTGGGACACCAATCTCAAGAAGGAAGCGTGCTTTGGTTGCCAGAATTGGAGTTCCATTCATTCTACATACGAACACACAAGCAGAACTGCACGAGGCGAGGGCGAGATCATTAGCATAATTATTTGTGAAGCTATTCTATATTGTATTTAGAAGTGAGGTTCCAAGAGGAAGGCCAGTCACTAGTTGCATAATGTCGGACTCTAATTGTACGGAAACTGAGGAAACTGTGAGTGTGGCGAGCACTGATCTTGAGTCAGGCACGGCAGGGACTGGGACAGGAGGAGCCCAGACGACGGAGGAGGAGGAAGTGGAGATGTCAGAGGCTTGGAAGGGTCAGCAGGTTGGGGGTTTGGTGAATCCAATGATGCAAATGATGGCGACTGTGGCTGGCCCTGTTGTTCCACAAGAAATGTCCCCTGCTGATTGGATGAAGAAGTTTGAGACGAGACATGGGCTCAAGCAACGCGATAAGTGTCCTGAGGAGAAGGACGGTAAGAACATAATCATTCACGGCTTACTATGTAGCTAAAAAAATACAAACTATAACTTGTCCCACTTCCTCTAGTTAAATAGTCTTATTAAATAATTACACTATTCTCATACAGTCTTTTCATTGCGGTCCTTGCCTCCGGAGGTGCTGGACCCAGAAATCCGCAGAATGCGAGTGCAGAGACTGGATCCTGCTGTGTTAGAAAGCATGAAAAGGAATCTAGCAATTCGGGAAACGCTGCGCAAGCATTTCGAAACAGTTGCACTTACCAAAGACAAGAACTGAATTCTCGATCATCTCCTATTCTCTACATTCATCAAACTCTTCAATGTCAATTGTCGGTTGTAGGACCAAATATCAACTCGTCACATTCGAAACCTCTTCTTCCGTCTTTCAGTAAGCCAAAATTATTCAGGTAAGAATTGAATGGATTTATTCACTAATAGCTTACATCAGGCTCGATTAGGCATTAAATCAAAACTTGAATTTTAAAGCATAAATAATATCCCATTTACATTTGTGTTTTCAAAAGCATGACTTGCGAGGGAAGTTTATTTATTTTATTATTTTATTTAATTTAGGCAATCTTAAAACCCACTTCGGGCTATCGCCCATGTCCATACAAGGTTTTTACAGTTGACGGTGTTTACAATTGCTTTTACTTGCGATTGCGAGGGAAGTGAATACTTACGTATTTCAATTTTAAACGTTTTATTAATTATAAAATATAAAAGTACAAGGATATTTCCGTTTCAAAAGAAGCTATTAGCAAAATATTAAGTTAATTCTTGATCAATCTAGATGAATTTTGAAAACCAAAACCTGTTTCTTTTATTGTCCTCTCGACTTTTCTGATCAGTTTAACCAGCACGTTGGACTCATTCATTTGTCTATTTGACAAATAATTAAACACCTATATTATATTAAACTCGTTAATATTTGGTTTTGATTTCTAAAAAAATTATGAATTCCTTTTTTTTTTAGGATCTTGTTCCCAGTTACATACAGAAGTAAATACAGAAACTATTAAACTACACTAAACTCCAACTCCTGCTCCTGGTCAAGCAAGTTCCTTCATCATCCGATTCAACTAAATCTAAACATTGCCTTCATTTATTTAAATTGATTTGCAGCAATTCATTTTCAATACTTATTTGCATTATTAAATCCGCCAGTTGTTTAATTTAAGTTTCATAGTAAGAGAATATATGTAGAGAAGTTGGAAGTAAATGGTTGTTTATATGAAAGCTGGTAACATAGTCATCAATTGTAAACCCTCAAACCCCTTTTCTGGAATGTTAGCTGAGGTTTCGTACTCAATAAATAGGGTTTCAAGGTTTTACAATTTGTAACTAGAATTTAGTCGTAACTTTCATTAGTCATGGCATCCACACCAAATACCTTATTTCATCCAGTCTTCTTCGGAGTGATGCATTCATTGAAAATCAAGAATGCTGATAGAGCCGTTGTACATCTTATCTGGGGGTAAGCAAAGTGTCGCTCTCTATTTAGGGCAGTTGAGCTTTCTTCCTACAAGTAACAAGAAGGGAATATTGTAGGTCCAGTTACTATCTCGGTCTTTTAATCTACATACATGATCATTGGTCAACCTGCAGGCGGACTCATGATTTACACGACACCCAATTCAGCTTCCAGGGCTTGTTGAGAAACCGACAACCACAGTACTCTCGTATTCGTTAAAAATATTGAGTAGGTATTGAGTATTGTCCAGTATCACTTCAACACCAAACTTCGAACTTAGTTGGCTCGATCTCGGTGTTCGTTGTTGCTGACATCGACATCAACATCAACAACATCACCGACAAAATCAAGAAGCATGCATATTTACATCTGGCATTTGCAGCCCAAGAAGCTGATGGATAACTTATTAAGCCTGTTGTATAGTCCAAATTTAACCTTCACTTAAGCTTCACTTATCGTAGGAGTTGAAATAAATTCAACTTTTTGGGTAAGTGAAAAGCATCACTTTAGCAAGGTTAGAGCATACGGCGGAGGAATACCAAATTTCTATTCGCTAAACGCACGCATTCAAAAGTTATAGCAAGTAAAAGGCGGGACTATTTGCGTACTTTTCATTTAAGCTTCACCTAAGGTTCGACTATACAACAGGCTTTTAGTAGATACGGAATGTGAGCGTGGGAAATTTCAATACATTGTTGTAAATGGTGAAAGATGAACCGGCGGAGGAGTCAAGCTCAAATCAGAGTTTGTGGCTAATGTATCAGCACACCGAGAATTGAAAAGTCGATGACGCTACCGTTAAAATTAAAGGCCAGTTTAGTATTGTGCCAGTTGGGCAATGAGCTAAATTGACGCCCGGTGTAACTTGATTTAACCGGAGTTCCCTCTGTATTTATGAACTAGGCTAATGATTTACGATAAGTTAAGTTGAACGGTGGTTTATTTAGATACCTTTACAATTACTACAATGGAACATTGACATGAAAAATATGTAGCTGAAACTAACTTTTAAAAGATTGAGATGCTGATCTGTACTTTTTATGTTGCATTTAAAATTCACAATTCTTAGCTTCTTAGATAATGTATGGATGCCATACGAACACGTCCATCTTCGGAATTCGGAATGAGGGTGTTATGTTGTGTATGCATATGTCTGGAATTAAGATTGCGTTAAATACGGGTAATGAGAATAACTATAACATGACATAGATGAATGTATCTAAAAGTACGGCGTAAATTACTTTGATGATTTATTTGTTCCTTCAAACGTCTGAATAATATATAATAGTGGTATTATGGGCACAACAAGCGCAAAGTTAGACGCTATTAAAGGTCAAGTCACCTCCGTCTTCGTTTCCTTCACTTCAACCAATACAATAAAGTTTCTAATAACAAATTGTAGCAATAATTATTCAATATTCTCTATCGAAGGAGTTGTATAGCTTTTCAAATATTCAAAAATTGTACACAAAACAATGTAATTACACGGATTCTTAGCGTAGTATTACTCATAATTCCGTTTTGTAACCTCTAGGTATTCCATTGAATTCTCTCACGAGTGTAATTAGCACCTTAACAATCGTTAAATTACAATCTAGTTTTAATGTTGTTCGTTGCAAGTGTTGCACGTTGACGAACAAATGAAAAATCGATTCATTTTGTAGTACATATTTAGATTACATATTCATCGAGAAGATGTCACCCATTCAAGTTTTAAGCTGTCCAAGTTTGGAATATCTTATGCTCTGTGCAAACAGTACATACACATTAAGCTAAACGTAGTTAGCGTACTCTGAATTACTACAACTAACATCTAGGCTAGAATACTTACAACTATACTAGGTTCTACACTGAGTCCGAGCAACGTCTTTCCACAATTGTTCATAATTACTTAATTTCACCTTAAATCTCGTGTTATTCATCCAAATATCACTAATATTCAAAGCCCAATAGCTAAATATGTATATTGGAGTAAGCTTGTGGAATCTTCAGCAGTGGCATTGCCTAGCGCATAATATACTATCTATAGTTTTCTACAACAACATACCGCACACTGCACACACTTGTACAAAAGTACAGATAATAATGTAGAAGGACAATCCGAGGAACAAAAAATCAACTCATCCAACACTCTTGTTTTTACCTACAAATAAACAAATACGCTTCGTAGTAATACATACATAATAATTAATACAGAGACGTGATTTAAATACATCGGCTGTAAGTACAAATAATATTTTTAACCCCTCGGGAACTTGTACTAGAAATTAATGTCATACATCGTGGAAGTAACACGGGGAAGAGTTTACAAAATACGAATAGGATGAAATTGGATACGGCTCAATTTAAAAAACAATAAAAGATATCCCAAGTCTCAGTAGATTAGGACAAATAAAACCAAAACCAAATACTGACGTCATTACAGGAACATTATTTTTGTAAATGTAGATTACAAAAAATACTGGTAAGAAAATAATTCAAAAATAAAATGGAATGATTTTATTTATGATTTTGGTAGAGTCAATATACGTTGATATTGAAAATTGAAAACTATTGTCGATGCTCGGAAAGTGAATGAGTTGACGCTGAGAAAACCAGTTAAGAACGTTTACGTTGCAGTAAAATTAGTTTAAATCCAATGCATTCGCCTACTTGAATAGAATCACTATTTATTTTGAGGATTTGGAAAAATCATATAGTTGAGAAAGGTTTGGCAAGATTGTTTGACAAAATAGGGTTTAGGGAATATACTCAAACCGAGGTAGGAGTAACTAGACAACCATACTGACACTTGATAACTTACGCTCTTGTTCCACATTATTACGCTAGTATGTCTAACATGTTTTAGCAATATTTTTAGTCAATAGTAAAATTATTTGGAAATACTAAGATAGTACAAGTTAGGATTATCGATACACGATACAGAGAAAACACAGTGATTGTTTGGGTTCTACAATCTAGACTGCCTTTACAACTAAATAACTAGACTTAGTTATATAAAACTGTTTCTTACTTCTGCATAGAATCAATTCTCAGCAGTCCAGTGTAGTATTATTCGTATTATTATTTTCTAGTAAACTAATTGAGGAATGAACTTATTCGTTAGCTTTCAAACTTTTGAGAAGAAAGACACCGGGTTCTCGTATTATTGTTTATTAGAACAAGGAACTGAAAGAATTCAATTTATTGTAAAATTCAAATCATGAAATGAGAAAGTGTCGTTCAGTTTTGATCTAGCAGAATAGATTTAAAAACCAAAGTTAGACTAGACAAGATGAGGGCTGATAGTTTCAGTTTTAAAGAAAACAATAGTAAGAGGAAAAATATTAACGCCGAGGCGGCGAAGAAATCACAGTCTCTAATCTAAGCCACTACGAGAAATGCAAATTGCTTCCTTCGCTGCTTCCTATTAATGTAATCGGAATAGCCTAACACTTTATATAAAAACAACAACCTTCGGACTACTTCCATCTCTAGAAATAAAATAATCTATAAGGCAAAATATATACTTGTAATAACTTCAAAGACAGTGCTACCTTATTTTCCGTTCTTGAGAACATCAGAACCCCCTATCCTGCTCAATTTCAAAATAACTTACTAGTATTATCTAATATCGAGATCACAAGCAGTCAGTTTTTGTAATTGAACAAATACACGGATCAATTATAATAAAAATAAGCCGAGTCTGGTGAAGAGAGAGTACAAGAGGGAAGAACAGAAATGTCTTGATCCGCAGAAGGTGAGAAGTGTAAAGCGCAACTACTAATACCTTCACAAAAAGTATTATAATGAGTCTAGAATATTCTGATAGTTTGAACTGGCATCGTAGGTGTTGAGGTAATCCGCATCACTTCCGTATCCTGACGGATCCCCAGTTGTGATGTTATCCAGCAGATCGAAATTGAAGTCCGACTGATTTGTCATTAGCTCACTCTTCATCGTGTTGGGGTTGTTCACGAGGTGCTGTTGAGGGTGTTGCTGCAAGGATTGTGGGTGGTGGAGTTGCTGAGGATTGTTGGAAGGGCCAGAGTTCATGGAAGATGACTGAATGAGAGTTCCTCCGCTCCCCGTATTGTTGCTTATTGCCATTCCGCCGTTCTTCAGCGTGAAATTATTAGAACTAAGACATGCCGTTTGCGACTGAGACATTTTCACATTCATGGGCTGTTGGGAGTAACCAGGTCCGCCATTGACTGACATGTGCTGTTGCTGTTGCTGGCCAAACGCCATGGAGTTCATTGAATTACCGCCCATCCCACCTTGACCTCCGCCCATCGGAATTTGGTTCATTTGCTGATGTTGCATTTGTTGCTGCTGAGACATCTGCATTGGTATTCCTATTTAAAAACACAAACCGATTAGAAATAGACCATGAGGTATTCGAAACAAGATTCAAGATTCTATGTGGATTTGAAGCTGTGAAAATAGAAAGTTGGGTAAGGATGGCGGACAAAGGATTTTGAGAGGATTCATTCATGACAAAGTTCAACTAATATTACTACAGTTTTAAGATAACCATCAGGTGTATCTGAGTTATAAGGGTTTCTAGTTTTGTACTGAGGCCTATTGAGAGTGAAAAGCGATTCAGATATTTCAGAATTCGATACAACTGAAAGAATTATTTACCTGGATGAAAGCCGCTCGGGTTCTGATTGGACCTATGACCTTGTTGCTGCTGAAGCTGCTGCTGTTGCTGCATATTGGAAAAGTTTCTGTTGATACTGGACTCCTGCTGCTGCATTGCCATCCACTCCTGAGAAGGAAGGCCGCTGCCCATGTTCACATTTCCCATGGCTGACTGTGACTGTTGTGACGTGCTCATCATTGGGCCACCATTATTCATTGTCATTCCAGCATTTGCATTGGACATGGAGCCTGGTGGCACGCCGTTAGGGTTATAGGAAGACATACGACGCATGGGCATATTCATATTATTCATGCTCATATTTCCCATTGGCATATTTGACGGACCAGACCCAGGTGGACCGCAATTGGAGGAGGCCATTCTGTGCTGCATTTGCTGGTACATATTTCCCTGCTGCTGTTGCTGCTGCATTTGTTGTTGCTGTTGTTGTTGCTGTTGTTGCTGCTGAGATAGCCTATGGACTCCACTCATTTGCTGAGGGTTGGACATGAGGTTCGGCCGTCCCGGGCCAGAGGAGCTCGGGTTGAACCTGGTCATCATGGCGGCTTGGTTCGGATTCTGTCCCATCATTTGCTGAGCACCACTCATCATTTCAGCTTTATTGGCATAGTCTGGAGCAGGAGGCCTCAACATTCCGCTCATCTGTTGCTGTTGCTGCATTGTCTGGCCTCGCAACTGTTGTCGCACCATCATCCGCTGCTGCATTTCCATCTGGGCCGCCCTGGGGTTCATCCCACCCATCTCTCCCATGCCTGCAAGGAACCGACATACCATTAAAGACTAGTTGTTCATATATTACTATATTATATTCCTTTTCCAGCTAATAGAATACAGTGCGCTGGAAACCCGAGCGACTCATGTCGCACCTCGCACTGGTTTGAAGTGGAGAGGTATAGTGACATTAATTAAGCTCACCTGGTCCAGCGTGTGGCATACGAGTTGGATTTGACATGAGTGTATTGGGATTGGGCCCTTGGACGCCAGGCGGAGATGCCCCCATCATTCGACCCATTCCGTTCATGCCCGAGACCGAGGGCGAGACGCCGGTTGCCATTCTGAGATGCTGCTGAGTGAAGTTGATAGTCTGACCCTGGGCATTACTACTGCTCGTCCCGCCAGGCGTCGTGGACATGCCCTGGTGCTGAGCTGGACCTGGAGGACCACTCGAGTTCATGTACGCCCCAGCTGGGTCCACGCCTGGTTGAGATGGTTGTTGCTGCTGCTGCTGCTGAGGATGGAGCTGCTGCTGCTGAGGAACGTTCTGGTAGTAGGCAGACATATTTTGTTGCTGCTGCATGTTCATGAGACTCCCTCCGTTCCCACCATTCGTCTTCAACTCTCCAGAATTCATGCCCATTTGCTGAGACCCCGAAACCTATAAGCATGGATAGATAATAATAAACTTATTAATAAACGGAGATTTTAACAACCATCATAAATGTATTTCTTTTTTAGAGAGACTGTGCTGAATGCACTACGTAAGTACTCAGAAAGTAGGACACTATCAAAGAAGCTCAATTGTCATACGGGGAAATAAAGGGCAAGTTGTAAATCCCAGAACAGCCACTAAAGCAGTTGAGGAAACAAGGACAAATAAATAATGCCTACCCACTCTCTGCTTATGAAACTAATATTGTCACTTCGCCTGGCCTTATCCTAATAAAGCCTCTCTTTTACTACCCAGTAGTAGTCTCACAACTGCCACAAGAATATGCTCACTCAAATCTCTGATAAACCGTAAGTTACAAAATCCAAATAACAAATTCAACGGAGATAAGGAATAAAGCCATAATACAAGCAGCTAATTGATCTCCACTTAAACTACCATGCATACAATGTAAAATCTTAATTTAATATTTAAGCAGTTATTCTGTAGTCGGGCTACAAACAAATTACAACATCGCATAGATATTATAACCTCAGAACATTCAGGACGTAAAATACATAAACCATAAACTGCAATCCGAATTTTCATTAAGCACTTAAACATGAATCAAATAAAATTGGAATATTAAACTGTCGTGTCGTAATTGGCAATATCAACCCATGCGAGCGGTGGAACGCCAGAGCATGCACTAAACGGTATCCTATCCCAACCAGCTGCAGCATTTAGTTCTAAGTTCTCCTTGTGACTATTCTTACGACTCTCCACTCGAGTAGCTTGTAAACACAGTTATTACAATAGTATTAATAATCATTCTATTCTGCATAATATTCATTCTCTTTTTATATTTTGCCAGAGGGCAGGGCTCAAGGAATGTTCTATGTTCTTTATGGTTTAACTTTTACATTTTAGAATTCCGTTTCTCATACTTTAATTTCATTGCACTGTAGGATAAAGGTGAAGATATAATATTAGTAAAGGACTGACTGGGAGTGCTAAGAGTCTGCATGCACAGAACGATACAACAATGTACGCACAGTACAATGAACATTTGACCCAGAAAGAAGTGTTTTATATAAAGTAATCAGTTTGTTATTGTTACTCTTGTAAATGCTAGATGCTAGTCGAGCAGAGGTGAACACTCACTGCAAGGTGGGAAAGTCTAGCAACATGGTCTGATTACATTTTGCAGTAGAGCGGCATGAGGCACAGGCACGACATTAAATTACACATGACAATTAGTCTTTTTAAAAGTTAGACAAATGCAGGGCAAAATTGGGAATCACACGTTTCAATCTCTTCTCCAACTTCTTCCCTATATTCTACTAGAATAAAACAAGCTTCATCATTTCGTGTGTCTCTATTGAATGCGTCAAGTCTAAAACATATTTTGATTGTTGGTCTATTTTAATTCCATCATAGCATGCCACCACGATAGGTTTCAATATTTGATTCTTAGTTGTTTAGGTAAATAACAACCTGATCACAATCCAAATTGCATTTAATTATGCTGAATATTATTTGATTTATAGAATCCACTTGTAGTTAAAGAAAAGCCTAATTTAGTGCATGGTATTTGTCTACAGTAACCATATCAGGCCATATCATGCTCCGCACTGCTCCGTGGGCTGTTTGTAAGATACACAATGGACATGAATATGAATATACCCAACGAGCTGTTACACCGCGTGAGACTACGCTAACCCATATGATAATGATATGCGAAATAGCATGACTCCCTGTAACATTCTCCAAGCAGTGCCTTACACTTTAAATTATTACATTATATTAGGTCGCATTATAATAAGTTGAGTGGAGATGATAGAATCAGCCCAGTCTCACATCAATGAGGAAGAATTGGATTCAATTCAATTCAATTCTTTTCCTATTCTCGTCGTCTTCACCATGAGCAGAGGAAGGGCTGAATCTGAATTTGACTCAAACCAACAGGATAATCCAATAAAGGAGAAACTGACAAAGTGACAGATACAGTGCTCGGTGATGACAACGTGAAAACGGCATAATAATACCTTAGCCAGAATTGTGATTGGGTCTGGGTCCTGATCCTCCATATTAAAGTAATATGTATGTACGTACGTACATAGGTACGCTGTTTTATGCTCATCGCTCATCCGATATACTACAAGAACTGTAATCTGTAATGCGCCCAAGTACCACATAATAGTACCGGGGCTAAAGTGTTATACATAATGACAATTACATCACCTTCAGGTGAGTTATCATCCATGTACATTGTCCACAATCAAACGAAACGGACTTGCCGTATTTCGGTCAAAAGCAGCTCATCGTACTGTGTCAATATTATTGTGGCGAGCTCTGTTCCACACGGCATTCCCTCCTATCTAAACTAAGGACACGTTTAGTATTTACGTTGCTACGGACACAAAGGCATAACATGAAAATCGCAATTCAACTACTGGTATCACTATCATGCAGTTTTCCGATTACAATTAGCAAATTGAATAATTAACTATTGGACTTCGTATGACGCAAAGATACCGTATGCACGTAAACCTGAACTCATGCTAAATCCTATGAGCTACGAACTATGTACTCTGACTATGCTGTCCACCACCTGTACCGCTGCTCGCGTTTGAAGCCGAGGATCAGCTCGAATTAGGATCACCAATCTCCACTACAGCCTCAGCCAACCCTCATCCTCGGCCTAACCTGCCAACTGTTCTTTTCTATTGTGGGTTCCCGTTCTGGAATATTGCACACATGCACAATGAAACCACGTCTAGCCCAGTCCTTGTCCGTCCTCAGCTAGTCTCCAACTCTCTACTCTGACTTCCTCTCGCAGTATTTGCCAAATCCCTCCTCGCTCACTCTCTGTACAGCAGTCGAGATAATAACAATGAGATGAGAGAGTTAAGCTTACGGTATATTCCGTCAAGAAAAGATTTTTTTGTCTTTGTCCTCACTTGAACCTGCCTCACTCAGGCAGGAGAGAGAGAAAAAATACAATAATATGCCTCGTAAATACAATTTATACTTATAGAAAAAGAATCATTTTTTACACGAATAAAAAAGTCTCTCTTCGAGGTTCATGAAATGAAAACAATGCAAATTCAGTCTCATCATCATGCACTGATTAGTCCGAGGGTGGATAAAACATGTGTGTGGTTTATAGGGTTCATTCATTAATTAGAGATTGCGAGTTATGGCAAAGGCGGAGAAGTTCAAGAATTTACTTTTCAGCAACATTAATATGAATGATCCCTATGCCTGAACCGCTCTCCACCATGTGCCTTCTTGACAAATAATCACCAGCCAGCCCACTACCCGCAAATTCAGAGGTTAGAACTGATATATCTGTTGAACTCTCAATTTTTAAGGTTTGCATGTCTGACCCGTTGCTATTATTGGAGGAGCATAAATGGGACATCTGCCACCAAAATGTATTTCTGGTAAATGGAGGGGACATGAAGTAGATCTAGTATTCCTTCATAAATACGTGATTCGACCCCAAAAGGGCTCCTCCTCCCGAAGAGCACAACAAGTTCTGGAAGAACCAAATTATAGGATGTATTATTAGATTGGACCTAAAGCCGAGAAATTGATTGTGATTTGACTTGGGATTTGAGATAGTTCATATGTAGAGCTCATGCTACGTCCAACATTCAACCCAAATGCGAGACTAGAAAAGGAACTAGTAGTCGTGACTAGTGACGCTAGTTCGATCGTAGGAGTAGCTACGTGCAGCCCCAACTAGTACTAACGGTATAATATAACACACAACTAATAGAAGCTCACTTAAGGAGACTGACTATGCATTGGGAGCCGGAATAGAAGCTTGTTATTACATTAGAGGGATTCTCACTCTGCTTTCTGCTACTTTCTATCCCAGACAGGCATGCATAGTAGTGGCAGGATTTGTAGTCGTGTGTAGTGGCGGGAGCGCGGAGTAGCTGGATCGGGTTGATAGGAATATATGTATGTAGGAGTGAATGGAATGACATGAAATGTGTAGAAGAACCATTTGCACACCACTTTCAGGAAGGACTTCCAGAGGGGCGAGTTCTGAGCTCAAGGTACGGACAGAAAAAACGGAGGAATAGAGAAAGGAGAGAAAATAGGAATATATTGATTAATCCGGAGACTCTCTTTTCTCTCCTTTCCTTCCTCTTTTCCCTTCCCATAAATAGTTTCGGTCATGCATATGCTACGCTTACCACCAACAACCTCAACCTCATACACTCAAACTACGACTTTCGGGGGTGGAACACCAGAATAATTAACAGAGTCTTCAGCTTACACAAATATTCATATTTACTCATAAAACCACGGACAATAACTATTTAATTATTAAGGAAATCTCAAAAAACAAATTCGTAATATACAGGCTTGCATAAAAAGTCAAACAGCATCAACATAGCTTTAATCCAATACTTGCAGCAACATGTTAGTTCTGGATTTCTATTGCATTATTTGTACTAGATTTGCGTAAGGGACAATCGGGCAGACCGTGCGCAACGAAAAAGTTCCCTGCAAAAAGTTGGTTCAAAACATTTTCCCCTGGAAAAATCCACTCGAAAAAGTTGCCTCAAAGGCATCCCCAGACAAAATTCAGTCGAAAAGTTTCGCTTCGCTGTACTAAACTTGTCTGATTAAAAGATTTTCATTCATTGTGACATGCAATGTTAGGCTAGATTGATAAAGACACCCAAATAGTTCCGGTTATTATTGCACAGTAAAAAAAATTAGAAGTTCATGACACGTGGTTAAATTTCACGCTAGTCAATTGTCGTAGAATAAAATCGATTAATTGGTGGCCCGTATTATCCCTGCAAAATCCTAACATGTGGCTGAGAAGCTGATAAGCATTTATTGTAATAACTCTGTGCATATAC
The DNA here is from genome assembly GCA_034693865.1 of Ceratophysella sigillata. Classification (NCBI taxonomy): domain Eukaryota; kingdom Metazoa; phylum Arthropoda; class Collembola; order Poduromorpha; family Hypogastruridae; genus Ceratophysella; species Ceratophysella sigillata. The sequence continues at coordinate 342 of JAQFXY010001040.1, read as the reverse complement.
GAGTATGTATACGCGTCTAATATTTAAGCATGGTGAAAATTACTTGACCATTGTATAATTCGGATTTGACACCAGTAGTTTGAATATCAACAAATTTGGTCAGTAAATGGTGGAAATTAGAAGTTAACTATGCAAAAGGAAACAAATCTGGACAAACGGAAATGGAAGTGGATATGCATAATTAAGTATTGAGATGATTAGAGTAACTTCCCTATTCCATTTATGTTAGATGACTAATCATGCAGTTCAACAAACAGTGTTTTCACAGTAGGGGTCGAGACGGATCAGGTATGTGGGTGACCCGACCCGAACCCGACCCGACCCGAAAATATCGGGTCATTT
>JAQFXY010001039.1:0-13638 GCA_034693865.1 Ceratophysella sigillata | reverse complement strand
CGCTGTGAAATCATAAAAATATACGTTGATCTTTGTAGTTAGTGAACCAACAGTTTACATAGCTCGACCTATTGTAAGCTTTTTATAAATATAAATGATTCTACCAATGGCTATGCAAGGCGTGGTCACCAAGTTCACTTACTTCAGACGCAACATTCGTGGGCATAAAGATTGGCAAATTGCGTATAGCACTTAAATCCACTTCTTCAGAATTTACATAATTTGAGCTGATGAACAGAGCGCAAGCAATAAACAAAACCCGCGACTGAAGTATGTTCCCCATGCTAGAAGCTGGATTAAAAACTTTAAAAAAATTAAATTGTGAACCAACTTAACAACGGTAGGTACTTTAACTAAATTAGTTATAAATGCATATTCTGGCGTAGTACAATAGTGTGTCACATTAGAGCTAGAGATATAAAATACTTTGCAGCATTATTTTCCTTATTCGCCGGTAAATGGTTACCAACATCCTGAGATTATGATAATTCCTTCTGGGACTATCTTCTCGAGCAGCTAATGCCCACCACAATGATTTTACGAAAGTTTGTAGGTAATCGAAAACGCTCCTGATTACTGTTTATTAACATCCACAAGCACTACTTTTGGAGTGCAAAGTTCAGCTGCTTATATTTATGCTAAACAATCATCTAATCAATACAATTCCAGCCAATCTCAAACAAAGCTTACCTGTAGGCGAAAATTTACAAAGTATAATGTAAAGAGTTAAATGTCGCACAAGGCAGAAAGTCAATAAATCGAAACAAGCAGTCAGAAATGTAATTCTTCAAAGGACTCCCAGAGATTTAATCTTCGTGGAATTTCTACATGCTAATAAAATAACTATTCTTGTAGTAGGAATATAGGTATAATCTGTACAACTGGAATTGGGTTTACATTGCAGCGGATTAATCTATTAAATATTTTTTCATCTGCTTATGCGCCTATAACTATGCACTTTTGTACTGTTAAGCTAGAGTTTGTATGTAACATAAATATGAATAAAATAATAGGCATCATGCTTTGTGAATCGTAAAAATAATCATTTTGTACTTATTTAATTGGTCACCCGTTTACATTCATCGGAAATTGATCGCGCCAGGCTTCACGCGATAAGCAATCCGTTTGGATGCGTGAGAAATACAAAAAGACACACAAAAGATATGCCCAACGCATTGTAAATTGTAAACTTGATATAAACAACTAAATATGTATGTATCTAATTGAGTATGCCATTTACGTATGGTGTGTTCATCATGTTCGCTTTTACTTCAGGCGACACATTTTCGGGCATAAAAATCGGGAAATATCGTATAGCATTAAATTCAGAATTTACATAACTTGAATTGATGAACACAAAATAACCAATCATCTTGGAACTGATACCCTACCACGCTTGAATCCTGAACTAAATGTAAAAATTAAATTAAACTACTGCTTAACTAGATATTCATCAGAGTTCAGTGTAGTATTTTATCACATTATAGCCACAAAGTATTTAAGATTATAATATTTCCTGCTGAACTTTTGAAAACCGTAATTCCAGGCCAACATAAATTGTGGTCCACAATTGATTTTACGAAAGCTTTTAGAACGACAAACAACAACTCCGGTGCTGATAGTGTATCAACTTCCGCTAGCGCTAACTTGGGAGTGAACCCACCAACTGTAAATAAATAAAGAATAACTTAATAATTCCTTCACAATTACAAAAACAAAACTCATTTCAAAAACTTCCAAACTTGAACGAGAAGAATAACAACGCTAAAGTTCTATTTTTTGTTTTAAATTAAATGGAGTACAAGCTAGCAAGTTCAAAAATCGACGAAAGAAGCCACAACTGTAGTTCGTCAAAGAAATTCCCAGAACTTGAATCTTCATGGAATTTCCACACGCTAGTAACTATTCTTCTAGTTCGAATTCTCCTGGGCTTGATTTGGATAATTGGAATTGGGTATGCAGCGTATGAAGTATACCTTGCTGCAGAAGGTAAGTCAATTTGGTAAAGTGTAGGTCTGCTAGGCTGGAATGCAGCATTATCACGAACATTGTACTCGTTATCTAGAGAACTTCCATTTGATTCGACCGTGGCTGACCGTACCAGGACCCTTTATAAATCAAGCCAGGGACAATTCTAACGACACATGGGATGTGACCGTCATTGACCTTTTCTTCAAGAAGCAACTTTATTGGTTTCTGGGTTACTTGATATTCTCGCAATGGAGTCGAGTCAAGTGCCCCAGGGTGAATACTAAATTACATTGTACAATTTATTCAATCCGAATTATCGTAGTCTATTCAATTCAAATAATTTGGATCTTAACCAGATTTGGCTGCCATTTTCATCTCTAATGGCTCTCGTCTTCCTCCAAACTGTTGTGGGAACCCGAGCTGCACTTTACGTTTTCTGTCAGCCGCTGGTTTACTGGATTCTCATGGCGTCGAGGAGCAAAGCTGTCATATGGGCCTACACAGTCGGTCAATTCATTCTGATGACCTATGAGCCATTCCTAGAAATGGTAGAACAGTACATCCAGTAATTAATTGATATGCTAGACATTCAAACAATTTAATACTTGGCACTTGCAGGTAATTCTTGAAGAAGTCTACGAACATAGTGAAAGAGCCGATTTCCTGTTAATTTGCGCCCTTTCCTGGACCCTTTCCAGATGCATAAGCTATTCAATGGAAACCTGGAGTCGCGATCAGTCCCTGATGTCTCTATTTCATTACAGCGTGTACTTTCCGCTCGTGATCTGTGGTCCGTTGGTTCTCTACGATCGCTTTGAAAAGGATGTAAGAAGTTTGAAATGCAAAGCTGTTCAGAGCAAATTGCTCATCATCTTGTCATTTCGATTCTGATTTCTGATCGATGTATCATGTATTCCTATTGTCGAAAGGTTGAAACAGAATTGAAAACAGATAATCGAGGAATTGATTACCGAAGATGGCTCAAACTGGTTTTGAATATATTCAGAATGCTGGCTTGGGTGGGACTTCATGAACTAGCATCGCACTACCTTCATATAAGACCGTTAGCTTTGAATGGATACGTTCTCCAGAACCTAAACTGCTGGGCTTTGGCTGGAATTGTTTATGGATTGTGTAAGTTTGTAATTATGGAGTTTTCTTTTCAGTAGTATTTTCGGGTTACCACCGTCTTTTGTTTGAAACTTCTAGCCCAATGCTTCATGCTAACCGTCGGAGTCGTATTCGGATTTCCGTCATGTGCTGCAAAATTTGACGGAATTGACCCAGGGGGACTCCCAAATTGTCCCGGCTACGTTCACCGCTATTCTTTTGCATGGCGGAATTTCGATAAGGGACTTTACAAGTTTCTTGTTCGGTAGGTCATCCAGCTACAGCACTGTCGTGTCGATATTCTACAAAAAGTTTTAGATTTCTTGAAAATGCAGAATATGTTGATGCATAGGTACATCTACATTCCTACTGTGCAATTGTTGGACCAGTTACTTTCAGGCATGCTGAAGAAAATACTTGCCTCGTTCACAACATTCATTTTCATTTACATCTGGCATGGCGTGAGCTTCAGGATCTTAGCGTGGGCAATGCTCCAGTTTGCTGAAGTCACAATGGAAACGATTGGCGGCCAAATTAAGAAGCGTGTCGATGCCAGATACGTAAGCCTAATAATACAAAGTTTCTAAACAGCGAATACTTAATTAATAATTTCAATAGGAATTTGATCCGTTGGTTTGGGATTTCTTTATCGAGCCACTCACGTCAGCCCCATTAGCAGCAATGGCAATTCTGGTAAATGCGTCTTTTGTACTGAGCCCAACAGCATGCCTCAATCTGACATTTCAATTGTCTCAAAATGGTGAGCATATATCATTCTAATCCATATAATTAAAATATACGAAGATGCCTATTAACAAATATTAATTATTCCGGAAACAGGTTGCTGGTTGTACGTTTACTTCTTCTGCATCTGCTTCGCTCAAGTTGGGGTCACAGTACGTACTTGGAAATCCTTCTCACTCTTTTTATGCAAAGCATATCGTGCAAAGTACGGAACGACAAGCAACAACATGTCAACAAAAATGCATCCTGAATAATTAACACCGCTTGGATAAGGTCTCGATGTAAATACATAGAATTAGCTGAATTTAATGTACTGAATGTTACTGTATTTACAAAAGAAAGTTTTCTAGTTAGTGTTTTCAATAATTTTTTTTACTAATCGTAATTTCATGCCAATTGCAGTACCGTTCAATATTTATAAAATAGTGCATTAAAATAAAACCGGTAACTATATTGAGATACTTTTCTATTATCCGTGGATCGTGTAATATTTCAAATTGTTCTTCAGATAACACCGATCATCGATCTTTTTCCGAATCTTATTCAGAGCTAAAGATAACAACTCTTCAAAATCATTTTATGTTCAACCGGTTGGCCTGGCTCATAATCATAACCCATAGCAAACACCAGCACAGCAAGTCCCTAGAAAATATTCCGGATCTTGGTTATAAAGGCGGAAGTCGATAGAACGTAATGTCCAAATCGGAAATCACCCGTTCACCGCAATAGTTTTAATACTTCCACTGGCATAACGTCTGATAAAATATATAAAATCCTAATCTCCATACAATACGGAAAACAACCTCAAGCGTAGAAAACGGTCGTATCGGTAATTTGCGGAAAATGGGCAAAAATTAAAAATCGTTAACTGTTTATTCGCCACTTTTGAACGAGGAAAGTGGTGAAACCATTATGATACGTCAACCTAGATTCGTTTCGTTTTTAAATGTTTTGTATAAAACCAGGGTTTGAGTATTCAGAGCAAAATTATTGTTCTGACCTGAATAAGTTTAAGGTACTACTGCATGACAACAACTGATCATAATAACAAAATGAAGCTTTTATTAACAGCGCTGACAATTCTATTTGTCGTTTTCGACAATATGGAAGTCGGTCAGGCATGTTCAAGTTGCCACAACACGCATCACCATCATAGTAGGCGTAAGAGAGACGCTGCATCTGAAGCAACATTCCAGAAAGTAAGGGAAATCTTGAAATAGAATTCAATTTCAGAGAAATATTCTGTTTAAACTTGTTTGTCAATTCCTAATAGCTCAAAAACTTACTCAAGACCTTTAACGAAGAACTACTTGCCAAATTAAAACCCGACCTAGAACATCTCACTCCGGAAGAAAGAACTCAATTCAACGCCGACTTGGAGGGTGTGAGCATTGCGGCCGAAGCCCAACTGTCCGGTCTTATTTCCGAATTCGGTAACCGTCTTACTCCGAAAGAACTGGTTCAAGCGGTTGTTCACATCATGGGCGACTTCGGGGAAAAATCTTGGCTGAAGCGGATTCGCGCTTTGTCTGGGAAGAAGTTTGAAAATCTCATTAAAGATTTCATCGATAGAGTTGAAAAGGCATGAAAATCCCAATAATGCGATTATGTATTTAAGTATTTAAAAATCAATTTATTTCAACATTTTAATTCAAATATGTCACTCATTACTCAATTCTTGTGAAATACTGATACATAAATAAACGAGATAGATACCTACAGGTTCAGGAAAAAGATGTGTTGGCCATAAGAAATGAAAAATTAGGAATTTCAAGCTTGATTTACAAACTCCTCATACGCATTTACTGCATCACATTGCATTACAACGTATCAAACGCTCCAAGCTTATTTTTTGCCTGATAAGATAAAACACAAAATCTTAAAAAATTAAAATGTTGTAATTTTCCAACTTAACGGATTTTGATCTGGATTCCGTTCCAAATATGGTTTGACTTCTTTTAACATACAATTTACAACAGTGTTCCAGCGTTTTTTGCCATTAAAAGGACTCTGATTCCAAGCAATTTTTGAGTTTATAAATTATTTAAGCTATCATTATATTTATATTTTGACGTGTTTTGTTGATTTACCTTAAATAAAATAAAACAAATCATCGCATACTTTGTGTAGATTCCCTGTAGCGAACTCAGTATTGAACAAGTGGGTTTATCGAATTCATCTAGATATAAAGACGTTTTGAGTGTTATGGGGTTCTTAAGAAATTAAATATTATCTAAATGGATTGATCTTTGTTAAACAAGAAATGTAGACTGAGGGAGGGACTGTATGACTTTCGATTACTTTTCATGCCGTTCATAAGTTTATGAAAATATATTAAAGATTTCAACCAAAGTACTAAGGTAGGTAGAGAAAGTGGGATACTTTCGTAGTTGATTTGTTATTACCGAGCGGATATAAAATGAAGGCTAATGAAAACGTTATATTATATTCTAATCCAATGAAACCACATACATAGAATACTAAGCTTTTCCACACATTGAAAACTGAATTAAATCCTTCGTCGAGACCAACAGGAAGAGTGAAATCTTATTTGTAAGGAAACAGAATTATCAATGGCAAAACCAGGAAAGTTTCGTAATCTTCACTGGTTCAATACATTAAACCTATCCCGGATTTTGGTCAGCACCAAACCCTGGATCGTTTCAATATCCAAATTCAACTTCCTACGAGTTGAAAAATGATCAAGCCAATACATTTCCGGTAAACGAACTTATCCAGAACATACTAATGGTCTCCAGATTGGGAAAGTTTTAAAAGGAACTCACTAAACAAAACCTGTTACTAGTGTCCAAATTGTTCACATAAACTCATCGCTTTCGCACTTTGAAAAATTGACATTAATCATGAAGTCCTACATTGTGTTGGGAATGTTGGTCCTTGTCCTCTGCATTAGCTTGCAGATTAATCCCAGTTCTGCATGCAGGGCAACTGGGACTTGTGAGGACTCGAATAAAACCATTATTCACGGGAACGTTGATGCTAAGAAGGCTAAAGAACAGGTATATTCAGAAATAAGTACCTAATTTTAAACTTACTTCGGTTAAGCTAGAGGTCTAATACTTTGTTACTCTGTATTCATTTACAGATTGCGAGAGCCAAAGCCAACATTGCAAAAGCCAAGCTTGAGAGCGAACAGGAACGGGAACAGGAGGGCGAAGATTCTGAAAAGTGATTACTCTCCACAGTCTGATTAATCAAAAATCCAAACACTGATAATATTAGAAGCAATTGAACATTATTAAAAATAAATGATTCTATGTATCACTGTCAAATGTCAAAGCGTCCTAGCTTCTAGTGTAAAAAATTTCATCATTGTCAATTCTGAATTGAGTGCAGAATTCTGAATAATAAAATATCCATTCCATATTCGGGCGGCCTGAGAAAATATATGTATTTCGGTAAACGGAATTTTTTCTATTTTCTAAAAATATTTGTATTTGTTAACTGGGTTAATTTGAGTAAGCACAACAGCATTGACCCAAAACTACATGTAATTTTTAACCAAAATACCATATTGAATTAGGTATTTCCTTCAGGGTCCATTTTGGTTCATAGAACTTTCCAGAACTTCCGCTAAAGTGATTTTAAATAATATTGTGCTATTACGATCGAGATCAATATCTATAGTTGGGGTAATGATATGATCGGTCATCCGGTACTTCCCCATTCATTTCTATTGTATCTACTCTACACGTAACGGTTTATACATCAAACAAACCCAATGCATTAAAATGATGGAATTATATGCAAATGATAGAAATGATAGGGTACGCAGCTAGTTCTAAAGAATTTTTCACCAATGTATCATATACTGTATCCGGCCCGGCCTGATCAGTAGTCCATCCTAGTTACCTGAGTAAGTTACACGTAATTAGTTATAACTCAATTTGCAATATTATTTGTACTTCAAACACCTGATAACTAAGAGTCAGTGGAAGGGGCGGAAATTACCACAGACATATTTGACATACCTACCTCTTTACCAACAAAAACCGAAAAACAAGCTTTTCAGCTTTTATTGATTCATGATCCCGTCCATAGAGATAAAGAGATTATGCTCTGCTGAGTGATATCATGAAAAACAATACAAGAAATAAATTCATGCCCTAGAAGCACAATGCACTCATAAACAATCCAAGGTGACTCGAAGCGTTGAGTAATGATTACGCGTGTAAATAGGCAGTTCATGATGCATGAGCTACAAATTCATTTATTTTAAACTACATAATAAATTGTGTCCCACAACTGCTGCTCAAAAATAACCGTGAATCACTGACCGGGTTAGGGTTTATACTTTATCAACAGAATTGTTCTATTTGCTCATTTAAGTACCGAATGATCCGAGTAGGTAAAGATAATTTTATCTGCAACGGACTATGTACTATGTACTTATGTATTTACATTGCACATATTTATGGACGCTCTACGCGGCATAAGTTATCGCACTCAATATTGAAGGATTATTAGAGCTCTATAGCATCAAAATAAATTGCAAACCATTCAGTAAAAAATTGGGCGTATTGTTTGTCATCAGAAATATAAATTCGGGCAACTCCTATGCGATTGTAGTTAGTTCACTGACACACTCTTTGCAAGAAAGCTTGTTAATTCCAAAAGTTTGCAATAATGTCTCATTTCGCCCAATACTTCCATGATAGTCGCTCATACAAGATCAGCAGCGTCGTAGACGGATCAGTAAGTCAAACTTAATGTTAATTTATTTCAATATTTATTTTACCATAGTTTATACTGTAATTAGGTTCTAGATTTGGCTGGAGCCAAAGCGAAGAATGGGAAGCCTATCCTGACATATCACTGGGGCGATACGCCAAATCAAACCTGGAAGGCTGCTGATGAATGTAAGCATAACTAGTTTTATAAATAAAACATGTTCAAACTTATTCGCAAACTCCAAAAGGCGAAACAGCCTTAGAGTTCACTTCACGCTAACGTATTCGGCAAGAGCTCGATTTGACAATTGAATTTGTGTTTCGACAGCTAGTGGATTCCGATTGGCTACCAACGTTCAATCCAGCGCCTTGATGGTTCTGGATGAAGCCAGTGGACAAGAGCTTTGTATCTGGGTACTTCAAATTACTAATTCTTACACTCAAATAAAATATTTATCCAAACTAATGTGTAATTCTGAATTTTAGACTTTTCATGGGAATGACAACCAGCAGTGGCGGTGTGTGCCAATATATCACGGAGAAGGCGCAGTCATGATTCAGAACGTGCGGAGTGGGCATTGTATTCGAAACATGGGGTAAAATTCCATAGCCAAAAATCCGAAATAGTTCTGTTGAAGAATTTCAAGTTGCTTAATACAACAATGTAACTTTTTCAGTGAAGGGAATCAATTGAAATGCACGGAACAGGCAATTGAAGACCGAAGTCAATGGTGGTACCTCGTGGAGGTTTAAATACATCGGACTCCAAACAATCAAATCATAGGCAGGGCTACAATACTATTTATGTATAATCAGATTTCATAAATCATTTGCCAAATATCGGGAAAATGAATAATACCAAATTAATTGGCAAATATTAAAATGACATTTTGAAATGAATTAAGCATGACTACCGTTTCACGTACATTTCTGTTTTCTACGGAATACTAAAAAAAATTGTTAAGAAAATATTACGTTCCATATTTCTTGCATTGTAATGCATAGTGTCTGGTAATGATCATAAACTTGCTCTAATTATGCAAAAGCAGTGCAATGCATTCATCATTAGAAAGGCTAAGTGAATTAAAACAAAAAACGAAAGCTGAGTGACACGAGTCGAGCAGCTCTAGATTTCGAGTCACAGGAAATCGGGGCATCCTCACGAAACTAGTCAAACGCGGAAAGCGGATTGCCTATTTCATACTGATTAAGTAAAAAATTACAAATCCATTAATTATAATCTCTTCAAATCGTTATATTGTCAAACCGGATTTTCCTCAAAATTAAACCGCCTTTCGTGCAGGAATGTTTCAACTGAATTGATACTTAGATATTTAATAAGAGACCTCGAAAATACGGAAACCAGTGTCTTAAATCAGTGGATATCCATGTGGATAAATCTTCCGCTTCGCTAATTTATCTTCAGTTAAAGGAGGAAAGTGGTGAAAGTACTGGTTTCGGTTAATTTCAAAGATAAATGCAACAAAGTATAAAACACTGAGCTTGGGTATTCAGAACAGAATTGGTCGAGGTTTGAATCATTTCACGAATAATTAGGCCCTGCCACTTGAAACCAAACATGAAGTTCTTACTTGCAACGTTTGCTATCCTGTTTGTCGTTTTTGACAATTTCGACATCGCACGTGGCTGTGCCGATTGCCATAATACGCACCATGTAATTAATTTAATTATAAACATTTAATTATGCATTCTTATATATATATATATTTAACTATATTTTGTGTATTACAGCATCACGGCAGGCGTAAGAGAGATGCTGCTGCAGAGCAAACATTTCAAAACGTAAGACAGACGAGACAATGGTTAAGTCGAAAAGACCTGAAGCGCAAATACGTAATGATAGGTATGTCTTCTGTGTATTCCAGGCTAAGGACGTTCTCCAGACCTTCGATGACGAGTTGATTGAGAAACTCAAGCCGGATCTAGAAAACCTGTCGCCAGAAGAAAGGGCCCAATTCAGTGCTGACCTCCAGGGCGTGAACATTGCTGCCGAGGTTCAAGTGGCCAGCGTTCTGTCTGAATTCGGGAATAGCCTCACCCCAAAGCAATTGGTTCAGACGGTTGTTGGTCGCATCATGGACGACTTCGAGGACAAGGCCTGGTTGAAAAGAATCAGAAGCTTCAGTGGGAAAAAGCTGGAGAATCTCATTGAAGACTTTATTAATAGAGTTGATAAGGCATAGCCAATTTTAGAATTATTATTAAATGTAGTCATACTATGTACGTGCATTATTGAAGAATAAATTCACACTAAATCCTAATTTTGACTGGGTCAAAGTACCGGGGGTCAAGGGTCAATGAACATCCCACGGTCTTAGTTGGAAAATTAGCTAAATTTTAACCTAAAATTCATCAAAATCTGTCTAATTTTCAGCGGAGATAGCGGATAAACAAATATACACCTACCCAACCGTTTTTATAGTCCAGGATGCCATAAATGTAGTAAAAATAATAAATTGATCACTGTAATTGCAAAGAAGTATTTATTATGAAGCCATGCCTATGTACGTGCAAGCGGTCATAAGCCACACATGTCCAAAAACAGTCAGTTTCCTTTTCTGAATCATTACATTGAGCTTATCATCTGACATCATGCAGTACCATTGTAAGGGGACAAAATATTTATAAAAAAATTACAATTAACTACAGATTACAAACTACAAATTAATTACAGCGCTGGAAAAATCTGTTACTAAGGATTTGAATCAATCGAACATTTCGAAAACGAAGGTAACTTATTTAAATTCGGCATATTCTAGAAAATCATAACTGTTTTTCGGATACGAACGGATACCCGATAGTTTATTGCCGATATCTCTATTTGGTATGAGGATGAGGTTCCCACCGGGAATTCAATGTCGAGATAGCTTAATCAACTAAAAACAGCGTTTAAAAGTAGAAGTAGATATAGGATTTTTAGAACCTGCCTGCGGCAACACGGGACCAGAAGGGGTGTCTTCTTACTTACACTAACGTACTTGCTACATTATTGGCAATAAGCTATATTCTTTAATGTAGTGAAAAATCGAAAAATAACCGAAATTACCAATATGTCGTTTGTTTAAGGCTCATGTAAATATTTAGTCATGTAATACAGCATCCTGATCAGCCATCTCGATATAACAGAGAAATGGCCCGATAGATTTAACAACAATGCTCTAATCAAAGCCTTATGTAAGGCTCTAATTTATAATTCTAATAATATGCGCAGCCATCTTGGCACATTCCAGAAAATGGCGCGATAGATTTTATCGGTGATGCTTTAGTTTCTAAGCCTATGAATATACGTTACCAGCTGAAAGCCCGTCCTACGGACAGGAAATTAAGTACATACATAATGCTTATAACTAACTCCAAACACCAAAGTCAAGTCTATAGGCTCACATTCACGTCACAGACTTGTACATAATCATCCCCAAACCCAACCTGAAAAATGCCTCAACCGTAAACTGAAATTAACCCTATTTTCAGCCCAGATCCTTAACCTCAAACTCAAATTTCCAAAACCAAATACATCCTGTCCTAATCAAGCTAACCCGTGTGTCATTCTCCAATTCAAAATCAAACCTTCGTGGTACTAACTTGTTTATTTCTCCATTTTAACACAATACAGGCACGTGATCTGAAATAACCCGTGTATCCTTTCCACATCCACACCCAATACAGACTCGTCAGCTTACATAACCCGTGTCTACTTTCTACACCAAAACCCAATACACACCCGTGATCTGAACTAACCCCTGCATACTTTCCAGGCCAAAACCAAACACTTAACCGTGATCTGAACTAGCCCGTGCATATTTTCCAGGCCAAAACCCAATACACACCCGTGTGCTGAACGGCTTGTAATTAGTCGCCCCTCAAAATATTAGAGTTTTCAGGCAAATAATTAGACATTTCTGGCAGATTCCTAACCTAGCCTATACATATAAAAAGATTTGCCTGATAAGTCAATTTTTTGCTGGTGGAAAAATGTTTTCCCGTGCTGAACTATGGCCTAGGCTGTGAAGCTGAACTAACCCGAATAGGTACCTTTTCCACACAAAACACAATACATATCCTACTTCAAAACCCAGACCAAACACATTGTCAACCTAAGTACATTTCACGCTCAGGTTGACCTCATACATGACGAGCGTTGGCTCATCAAAAAATTTTTGCCACAGACAGACAAGACCATGCCGTAAGACCTTTCTGGTCTAAAATTAAGACTTACTGACACGCTAACTTGAAATATAATCAAACGCGGCAAGCGGATAGCCTATTTCTAACTGATTCAAAAATCGCAAAACCATAAATTATAATCGTTTCATATCATTGTTTCATTAAGCAGGATTTTCCTCATAATGCTGTGGAAAGCGATACAAAATTAAACCCCATTTTATACAGTAATGTTTAACTGAATTGATATGCCTAGGTACGTAATTATTAAGAAAACTTGAAAATTCGGAAACAATACAGCCAGTGTCTTAAAACAGAGGACATCCGCTTGGATAAATCTTCGGTTTCTCTAAATTATTTCAAATCAAAGCAGGAAAGTGGTGGATGTTGTACATATTTAGGTTAACTTCACAGAAAAAGTCCACAACTTATAAAAGCCTGAGCTTGGATATTCAGAGCAGAATTAGTCCTGACCGAGGCGAGGAGGTTTGAATCTACCAGGTCGTCCAACACTCAATTTCCTGAATAATTAGGCCCTGCCAATTGAAACCAAATATGAAATTCTTACTTGTAACGTTGGCTGTCCTATTCGTCGTTTTCGACACTATCGACATTACATTCGGCTGTTCTAGCTGCCACAACACGCATCATGTAAATCATTTAATTGTATATATTTTTCTATATATAATGTTATCTATATAATTAATTATACAATATAATTATATATATTTCAGCACCATCGAAGACGTAAGCGAGATGCTGCTGCTGAGCAAACATTTCAAAACGTAAGACAAACCAGACAATAATGGTCAAGTGGAGAAGACCTGAAACGCAAATAAGAAATAATACCTATGTATGTCTTCTATTCCAGGCTAAGGACGTTCTCCAGACCTTCGATGACGAGTTGATTGAGAAACTCAAGCCGGATCTAGAAAACCTG
>JAQFXY010001038.1:0-13643 GCA_034693865.1 Ceratophysella sigillata | reverse complement strand
ATTATCAAACTGTAAATGATGGTAATGTTCCCTGTATTTAGTTTAAGTTAATTTATTTTAAAATAAGAAAATGGAAACGAATTTAAACGAATAATCCGGCTTGCTTGCACTCTTTATTGCGGATTGACAAGGACAATACCAGAACTGCGAGCAAATAGGTTGGAGTTGGAAGTAAATCCAAATGGCCATTCAAAAGGAAAATAATTTAGACTCCCGCCGATTGGGCTGACAGAGAGACTAGGAACTAAAAAGGAAACCTTTAGTGAGCTGTCGTTTAAAATCTTTTTTTAAGCTTGTCTAGAGACGTCAGATAAGAATCTTGAAAGTTTAATCTGTCAGTCAGAGGCCTTTGATCGGCTTCTCTTCCCACCTGTTAATTCACAGTAAGCCTGAGTTGAAGCTGAATGAGTTATTGAATGGAGAGACGCGGAGATGGAGATTTAAACGAGCTATTAATGTATCAATGTCGATTAGTGAACATTTTACGGCTTGACAGGAGTTTAATTATTCTCGAACGAGAGTGAGTTAAAGTAGGCCATTTCACTGACAATCAAAACGAGACTCACCGCCTCAACCTCACTGCAACTGCATAGGTGACGGAACTCACTTACAGTCTTCTACATTATTTAGTCTCATTAAGTTCCTTTAAAAGTACCTTGAGCTCTTAACTTCCATCTTTGTTTCTCCACTTCACACCTCAATCAATTACAAAGGTAATAAATTGAAATCAGCCCAATTCACTGCAATCGATATCCCATTCTGTCAGTCTTGTGCCGATCCCTTTTCTTTTATAAGGCACTACAGTTAGTGCCACTTATTTAGCCTCTACAAAAACTTCGAGTCAATTAATTACCAGCACGCTGTTCACCACCAGATATACCACAAGAGTATGCAGAACTCAAAGATAGAATAATTAGGTCTGATATCTGAATACAGCTGTTCATAGCGAACTTTCCAACCATCGACTTTATTTCGAAGAATGCCTCAGATGCTGTAGTATTTATATGCGCTCACGTAGGTACTGATTTAGTGATTAGGTAAGCATTTCGAAGGTTCAATTTATTAACTTTTCTGCGTAATATAAATGACTCGTTGTGAATAGCTGCAATAATAGCGGTATCTACTACTTTTTGTAAATGCCAATTGAATACATGTGTTGCACATTTGAGCATACTAATTTCCGCCTGAAGTAATTAAGTACCATTAATCTGAATCCGAGTTTATGATGTACCCAAATTATAGAAGATTTATACCTAAACCCTCTACAATCTTCTTAGCGAAATACTAGATAATGAATGACCTACACGAATTGGTGTAAAATAGTTTACATAGGTATACTACTAAAACAATAGGCTACGTAGCTGTTTTCTTACCTCATCATTGCAACATGAAATAGAAAACTATAAACTCCAGAAAGTTAGCTGAAAATCGAGGTAATAAACGAAATAAGTTGAAATTACTTAGCGTCAGCGTGCAGGGCACAGATCGCCAGTTCAAACTTCTTGGTATCGGTGTCGTAAATCTGCGTGTAGCGCAAACTCAATTCGTTACAGCATCCTAAAAATTTGGTAATGACGTCTTTCGACTTTAGCTTAGCAAATAAATAGTCAGACATTTAGGCGGTAGATCTGGGAAAGCATATTCCGGAAAGTTTGTAAAAACTATAATTCCCAATGTACTCAGCATTATTGGTTTCATTCACACAATGCCTTTATTACAAACGAGACAGTCACCAGATCTGCGATGCGGGGAAAAATGTCAAGGGTCAATGAAAACCCCCACGGGACCCCCCACAAATTAGCTAAAAAAGCTATTGGCCATCCAAATTAGTGCAGTAGTTTCAGAGGAAATCCGTGGTATCCGGGGTAAAACCAAGGGTCAATCCAAGCTTCGAGTCCCTTCCCCGTGACCCTTACACCCGTAGGTATAGAATCGCAATTAAAAAAGCGGGGTAAAATTTTGACACTCTGGTGCCCCTGGAGGTCAAATCAAGGATCATTTTATGTCAAGAGTGTTCCGCGTGATTCTGACACCCGTAGCCGCACAAATCGCGAATAAAATTCAAGGTAAATTTTTTTTTTAAATTGCAAAATTTTAAGCTATTGGTCTTTCATATCGGTCCAGTAGTTTTGGATGAGATCACAGGGACAAGCAAACATAACGAGAAACAGAACGAACGATAAAGGTACGATTTTATGTAAATGGATTTGCAAGTTCAATGACTTGTCGATTGCGACAAGTAAAAGTAAAACTATGGCTTTAAAAAATGTTCCAGGACAAAGAAATAGATAGAATGCAGAATGCATAGACAGAATACATAATATTTAATTTTAATTACAACTGCTCAGAACTGGGTCAAGTTGGTAGGACTGAAGTTGGGAAAGTTTAGCCACTTCCCTATCTCATCTTATCCTTCAAATTCAGATCCTATTATTCCACCCTGAACACAATAGTACACAATAGTTTCAATCACTATCTGAGCTTTCGAACATAATATCTGATAATTTGATGAAGAGTTGACAGTTGTTTGTTTAAATTGTTAATGAAATATAAGTATACAAAAGTTAGATCGAGAAACACGTCTCTTATCGGATCTTATAATTTAGAGGGTGGAGAGATGTACGTACAGTAATAATGACTTCTCCGGCTGTGAACTGTGAATGCTTTGTTGCACTTCATCGAGTTCCATATACAGATACAGTATGAGAAAGTAAGTGGCTTCATTATACTTACTCTATTCAGAGATTACCAATTAACACTACCAAAGGGATGTAGGCTTCTGCTTTAAATGTAAGATTAGTTCACAATTATATTTCAAACCTATCGTAAGCATGGTTACTCAGGTTTGGCTCATCTTCAAAACTTTTTATTAGTTCATGCATCGCCACAGAATCAATTAACTGCTGATTATTGATTAGTTGACTCGAGATAAACGGATTCGATTAATAGCTTGATTCTGAGCCAAGCCTATAAAATGCATTAAATATGCATACACATGCTTCAATCTCGCTCGAATCTTTAGCCAATCCTAATTGAATTTCAAATGATTTTAAGGATACACTAATAAAGGCTGGTGTTATCTTTTAATTGAATAACTATTGTTACTAGAAGTATGGATTTGGATGATTATATCAGGGCATAAATATAAGGAGGTTAATGCTCAACTGTTTGTGAATGTACGTGGGTCAGTTAATTAATTTGGACATTATAATTGCGTTCATAAATTTTCGATCTTCCTATATTTTACAAACCTCGGCTTTACCAAACCTTATACCTTGATACAATTTTCCCACCTGAGCTTCAGCTTTACAATAAAGTTTTTCTCAAACCATCTCAAAATAGCTTTTTTTCCCTTCTCGCAGAATACATGTTTAAAAAAAATTATTTTCAAACAAATGATATTTAGTCCGTTGGAATTAGGGCTCCCAGTACCGATCGGTAATTCACTTTTCGGTACTCGGTAAATATCGGTACTGACACGTCGGTTTACCGAAAAGTACCGAAAATTCTTTAAACTTTAATATTTATTTTAAATAACGACAGTTCAACAGAAAATAGAATCGAAATTATGTATTGTAAATACCATACACCATAATATCAAATGTATTTAACAGATTGTATCAAAGTAAATACAATGGTATATTTTTAAGAAACAGGAAATGCTAAACTATGTAGAACTATATATCTACTAAAGGAAGAAAACAGACAGATACAATCGCCCAAAATGCTAGCTAGTTGAGTTGTGTTATTTATTAAGATCCGAAACGTTGAGCGTTTCGGAAAACCTAGCCTAACCTAATGAATATCACAATTAGGATTCATCCATACAACATTAGTCTAATAACGGAAGCTGACGTTGTGACAGTACGGTTTACCTCAACATAATAATCGGATGTTTTTGGTTTCAATCACGAACTTTAATTACAATAAGAGATAAGAGACGACCACCAGACTTTCGGAAATCAGATACAGAGTGAACAGTACATTTCAGCCTGAAAAGACACTGATCGTAACTTTTACTAGTGTGTAGCGTTGTTTTGTTTGAAACTTCCAAGCAAGAGAATGCGCTTATTAACTCTTTCCTCTTGAAGGCGGAAAAGGTTAGATTTTCGGTACTTTTTCGGTACTGAGCTTATCGGTATCGGTAATATCGGTACTCGGTACTACCGATATTTACCGATGCCGAATACCGAGATTGGGAGCCCTAGTTGGAATACCCGATATGACCATAAAGTCGGTGTGTGAGTTTTAAGGCACTACCCTACACCCTACGAGTTATAAAACTAATAATTTGGGAATAACGCCTCTTTCGCTCCTTAATGCATTCGCCAAAGGCAAAAATGGACTATATTGTTTATGGGACTGCTGGTTTATATAGAAATCGAAATATCAACCAGTCCTTTTGTATCACACAAATAAATGCTAATAAAGATTGGTAATGCATCGAGTGAGAATTTGTCTTTCAAAGAAATCAGAGTGAAGGCTCTGCGAAGCGAATCGAGATTTTCCTTAGCAGCTAAAGGCCCCTTGAATCTTCGCTACTTGAATCCATGGCTCGCAGCAATAAACGCTTTCAGACTTAACATCTATCAATCCCTTGCCCTTTATCATTCACATGATTCCCAGGTTTGATGGTTTTAGTAAGCCTGAGATAAAACAATCCCAAGGTTGTTCATAATTATGAAACCACCCTCATAAACATGTGTTTGTCCGATTTTGAAGTTTGGTAAATAAGTTGGCATAGTTTGTAACCTATGTAAAGCAGCTTTTACGGGCTCGATAATTCGGAAGGGTACCTATGTAAAATGCATGAAATTCGCTAAATGGACTTAGGATCAGTGCTTTGCGCTGATTCGGGCGCAGCTAAGTCCTAGATAGCAGAGACATTTTCTGAGATGGAGATTGAGATATTGAATAAATATTAATAAGTGCTTCAATAATGCATTTGGAGAACTCTTGGACGGCGTCGTAGAGGGGAAAGCTTCAGCATGTGTGGAGAGATCCACGCTGCATGCAGTGCGTAGGTACTTAAGATTTTTCTGCGTTTATAAGTTCGTTATAGGCGATGATTAAAGGAACACTTTGTGAATTAGAAGGAAGTTAAGGTGACTCGGTTATTCCTCTCTCAAAAGTCAGCATGATTTGGAGATTACAAACGAGGAAGAATGGAGAGAATGGGTGACAATAGAGTTAAGCTTTCTGGAAAGGAATTCAATTTCAATTGACAAGAAGAAGTGGTAAGATGGGATTGTGACTGGTGACCTACTGGTTCTCTTAAGCACAACCACAGTCAGTCCACTAATCTCCTCAATGCACAAACATGAAGTACAATGCAACTCATTATATGTAGTAATCCTCTGTTTCATAGGTGCGAAGAACTGGTCAAGATCGGAATGCCAATTACGGTAAGACAAGCGCCGAACACACATACGGAAAGTGTCATGTGTCATACGAGGAAACATAAATTCTAATTGAAAGGTAAGCTATTAAAATTGTAGCAGGCAGATACTGCACATCAGCTGAAATTAATATAGAAACTGCACAAAATCTCGAATACGGCGACCACTTATTTATTCCATATTACCTTCGTACCGTGATGATTATGCATTGTTATATTCCAAACATCACGGCCAATGAAATAAATATATGAAATCTCACGGCTTTTTCTAATATCTGTCCAAATAAATATATTCTCACGAATCACGACTTCCACTTCTCTAAACTGTCGATTTTCGTTGTGTGTAGGAAATGAATATCTCCAATTCTTATTCAATTAGGATTCGGAACTCGCATCCATTACTTCAAATGTATGTCGAAGGCTTATCTACTTTTGTCACGCTCAGGCTTTGGAATTGCGACTTGTGACGCATGAATCAAGTGAAACTTCTTCATTGTGAATGGAAAAAAGCATACATGCAGGTACTTGTACTGAGTAGTATTAGTAAAACTATTACTTCCCTATTTAAAATTAGCTTTGTTGGGAAAAGGAAAATGAAGTCCCATCTCAAAAGAAGGATTTCGCGAAAACAAACACATGGCTACATCACGCGTGCAGTAATTCTTTGCATGTGCATTTTGAATTAAAGTTAGATTAAAGGAATATAGCAAATAGTTTGTTTTGCATAATTTATATCTTCATTCCTCTCGGTGGTCCAAGCTTACACAAATTCTGCGGAGTCATATGGAAGGGAAAGGCTTTAAGATCATTTATTATGACCGACTTGTAGGGCATAGGGCATTATGTGATTCCCACTACTATCTACTCCTCTGGGATTTACAGTTCTCGTGTTCTTTGCTCACATTGAGTATGCAATGCAATGTGCTATCCTGTTGCTTGGATATCCGCAGAACGGTAACGTGAACGATACAATTTCGTTTTGAAGCATTAAAGAAATTAGATAGATGTTTCGATAAGTTTTATTTCAGATTTTTCCGATGACTTTTACTTGGTAGGCTACAAATACAGGCGATTTGCGTTTTTAGATTAAGTAAATTACGATACCTAATTTTATTTTGTTCGAACGAGTGAATTTCTTAATGAATACTTCAATTTAAAAAATACTCTTCCATAATTTATGCATTAATCGATTCATTTATTTATTCATTGAAGTTCAGATGTTCAATGTGTTTGCTTTAATGTTTTCGAATAAGTTGCGAGTATGGAAATCTTATCTTAGCTTCAGAAGTTGCACGCAAAATAGTTGTTCGAAATACTTGTCAGTTAGTTTTTGGGCTTTAAGTCGGTCATGGCTTACCAGTTTAAACTGTTTATTACTTCATGTGTCTTGCATGCATCTGATGCATTCCTGTCAAGATGTGAAATGTGATTATCATAGTAGTTTAGGGTAAAGTAAGTACTCCTTGCAAAGCTTATCTAGTTTAGAAACTGGCGATCATCAGAAAGTAAATTAACGTTGAAAAGTTAACATAAGTGCAGTTTGAAGATGCAACAGGTGTTGATGAGCGGGTTACTCTGCTGCACTATAGCTGACTAATTGAGACTAAACTGTGAATTCTGAAATTAGGGTGACATTACTTAAGATCATTATAAGAGAATATAAAGTGCTACTCCCGTCATCCGCTTCGAGAGTGATTATCAGCGTAAAATAATACAAACCAACAGTTTTAGCTGATTGTTGTGCGGATTACGGATCCAATGTACAGCACACAACAATAATGCAATTTAGTTAGGGCTCAATATTAAAATGGTTTGAGTTTTATGTAATACGAGCTGCATAACTGTGTTCTACTGTACAGAATACCAAAGTTTGATCCGGTCGCCTAGATCAGTCACCCAACCCAGCTATTCGTATAGTACATAATATACATACGATAAATACGGTTAGAAAGATGCCATTCCAGACAAAATAGCAGTTGTATGTCGTATCATAATTTAATACTGTCTTACCCTCGAAAAGTAAATAGTCTACTTTCCGCTAGAATTGAATATACAAATTTTTCGAGAGTGAAACAATAATCTGACATCAATAGGACTTTTGTTACCTGGAATCTCAGCTTTCCAACAACATCTAAAACACCAGCATGTTACAAAATAAAAACCTCCCTCTTAAACGTTTTGAATTAAAGTGAGACAGCAAGAAGCAATAACATGTTTACTAACCTGATTGGATCAGAGCTTCGTAATTATTTCTCCATTGACACAAACGCATATTCCAGTACTCAATTCATTCAAAAAACTGTAATAATCAGGCAAAGTTCTTTCCACTTTCAACAAAGCTACTAATGAATGGCGCGAGTCTGTTCCAAAATGAAACACATGGGGGCACAAGACTGTGTGATTTGTGATGATAATACAGTAGTTTACGTTCGCGAAGCTAATTGTTAGTTTCGAAATTGTCGGAATAATATACTTCGTTATCGTTCGTTTAAAAGAAGGGAGAATTAGTTAATTCCGACTCCCCTCGTCGGAGTTCTAACTTCTAACTAAATCCATTATAAAAAATTGTTGACATCACTAGAAGAAGCTGTGTAGAAGAAGTTCTTGTTTCTAAAGATATATCTACATTCATACGATTAAAGCTCGGCGTATGAACGGTTTCCTATTAGTGGCTAGCCCCAAAAGAGACGATCAACAACGCATTCATTTGTAAGTTTTGTGCGTCGAGTTGGTTTTTGTACTGCACCTGTATACACACGGTACGTGTGACAAAACAAAATGTCCCATTGCCAAATTCTAATTTTAACTCTGCCAAATAGTAAATAATACGATATTAGATGCATCTTGAATGTTTGGCACAAGCATATTTGAAATAGGCAAAATTCACGTAAGACAGAACGATATTTAAAACCAACATACATAACCAACTGATTGAAGTGGGTACTATGCGTGAAGAATATTCCGTGCCACTTTTGGGATGGTTAGTAAGAATCCCCACACCTGAGTTGTACGTACAGTTATCAATCGTGTGCTTTACTACTCAATCGTGTAGGTGCTCACCAATTCATGCCCATTAGTTGTTTAAAAATGTCAATGAAAAGAATAAACCTCTCAGCATGATAATCATTCATTGAAGCCCAGTAAAACTAAAGTACTACTCTGCCGGCACCTCCGAGTCGGTCAGAGTTGAATGTCATAAAATAGAAATTTGCATAAATTATTAGGCACGAAGTGAGGTTCTTTGAACACAGAAAGTCAATCACTCATGTATGTAGTATGAATGAGAGAAAAACTTGTTTAGCTTTACCAATATGCAATAGAACAAAAGGTTCGAAAGGTACATCTCGGTCGGTGTAGTGTAGAATCATTGCCCTGCTCCGAATAACATCAACACTTGTTGAAAATCTAGAAATACAAAGGAATCAATTTGAGGTGTTATACTGCTACTTCTCTAGGTCATCGAAAAAATCATGATTTAGGATGAACGAGCGGCCGTAACTTCTTTCAAGATCAAGATTTCCATAGCACTACCAGAATTAATAAACCTGTAGTGCAGGAACTTTCAAAAATCCCCAAAAGACTGCTTGCTTTTTGCACTTAAATATTTCAACCAATTTACTGCATTTGTGTGGTATTGCGCATTATACGCTTCGGCGACAGTGCGGCCTGTCCTGTTAATTGCCCAGGTTAAATAAAAAATGAAAAATCCCATCAACAGATATAAGCATGCATTTATATACATATTCGTAGTTATTTTCACTGCTTATACTAGTAATTCTGAAATTGATTTAATTTTCTTCATAACCAAGTATAAAACTATTTTTCCCCTGTCCTAAATTACACTAAAACAAAGGAATTGGTTAAGTTAACGTTATTATTAAAAGAAAAGTATTTTTCATATAAACAATTGCTTGCAGAATGCAGGCTCTTACCTATATCGTATTAATACAGGGATTAACTTTTATCTCCTTGCCTTGCATCATTGCATTTATTTGGCAGCAAATAATGGCAAGCGATGCCAGGCACAGGCAAGATGACTATTATATGGCGTCATGGGTTGCATAACAGGCATGTGGCATTTGAGCTAGGAACAACGGGAACTATATGTAGGAACCACCGATTAAAAGAAACGCACCTGTCCTGAGCTACCTGCTATCTGGGCTTCTCCGTTCCTTCACTATTGTTTGCAGTAGCGAAGGAATGTGTCTGAGGCATACGCATACCTTGTTGGGTTGCAGAACTGGGAAGGCAACAAGCACTATTGTATGTATGAATATAGCGGCGGTTGGCGGTACTACTGAAACCGTAGCATAGAATAGGAAGCATAATAAAATTACACAAGTGCACAGGTTAGCCAAGCCAGGCCAAGAGGAGCAGAGAGTTTTCCCAGAACCTTCTCCAATCTTGGAACTGGAACCATACATAAGTACACCTTTGGATTCCTTATCAATTTGTACATCATATTTTATTAGAGTGAGAAAAGAAACTACAAATTATCCAGTGTCAAGACTACATAATTACCCACCGTCCCTGTAGCCCTGCTGCACAAGAGGACGGACGGTCCACGAACACCGTCTTCCCCAGTCACTCGACATAACAACAAAGCAAACCGCTTTGGTGTTTGGCCTATCCATAAACAACATAATCATTCTTTAATTGTCTTCGACGTTCGATCTAGAGTCTTGCTAGATGTTCGGTCAACATTCAAGTCAGGTCAACTTTTAGTAAGTGCACAAGATGATTCCTTTTAATATTCACTTATCAAACCCGCTATTCAAATGCAGCTACGCTCCAGTGAGTTTGTTTGTTTACAAATTATTCTTAAAAGTACGTCTTACACTTTTTAATTGTCTCAAGGAATGGCTTATACTTTTAAATTCAATTTCTATCAAGTACATAGGTCATTCATTGGTAATATTTCTGTGTTTCCCGAAAGAATTTTAGTCTTAAACATAAGATTATAATTGTAATCAACTACCCAATCTTACTACCCGTAATTTAATTTACGACACATCAATACCTATGCGAACCTTTTGGCATGTTAGACTACGAGAGCCACAATAAGGCTCGATTGTACCAAAAGATACAATCACAGCCTAGATAATACATAGCAGTTAACCGTAACCGTGCCTGCACAGCCGGTGAAGTTAATTTCTGGAGTCCTTTTTCGTCTAATCTAATCCATACCTAACCCTAACCTGGCCATCTTAACGATAATAATAGCAGCACGAGCCACGAGCTGCCCCTGATTTGGTCCAATAGTCTCACTTGATTAATCAAGCGTTACTAAGTTTGGTCCAGTTCATTTCAGTAATGCTAACGGGATTTTAAAGACTAGTAGAGGTTGAGTTTGAGACGTCGATTAGTTGAATTGTTTGTTTATTGACAGATGATTGGATGTTTGATACTTCTATTTGCATTGAACTAGTTTGAGTTTAACTAATTACCTTTGCTTATATGGTTTGCAGATTTAAGAAACCAAAGCAATTACAGCGCCAAGTACGGGTAAATATGAATGGAGGTTTGCTAGTTTCGAATTTAACTTCGGACTGCCAATTTCTGACTGCTGCAGTTAGGCTCGTCTAACTCTTGCCCGGATTACTCACGAACGTGATAAACTCCATGGCTTTAAACGGTAACAACACCAATGGGCATATCCATTCACCCAGAACAGACTCATCTCAATTGTTAACTGCAAGGGAAAAGAAACTCATGTCCAGTTCAGATCAGAAGTATGTCCCAATCGTAAAAACTGTTCCTAACTACGTTTGGGCTAAGTTGTAATTAATTGCGTTTCATTTGTTTTTTACTTCACGGAATTAGCAATGGGAATTCTAAGGATAGTGCGTGGTCAGACGAGGAGTCTTCTGAATGGAAAGGCACTCCATCGGAAATCCTGAGCCTCAAACAAAGTATCAACTTTGAATGCAGCAATTCCATTTCAATCCCTATCAACTTCTCTGAGGCATGGTCCTACTTTCAATCATGTGATATGTCCGAGTTTTCGGTGAGCATCAGATATTTAATATTGAATTTATGATTCAGAATTTGAAAATTAAAGCATTCAATTGCTAGTTCTTTTCTTGCCTCAGGCATTTGTCAATTTTCCCTACTTAAAGTTATATAATCCTGTATCTAATAAGCTTCTTTGTTTTGTTCTTAGAATCGTAACGATGGAAATCCCAGGGGGACTTCGTTTCGTAGAAAGTTCCAAGGTCTAATGGGCCACCCAGCTCTAAACTCTGCATTAGTGCCTGAGAAGGATCTCGTGTTTGCTGTTGCTGCATGTAAGCAGAACTTTGTACTTTAATACTAATTCTGACACACCCGTTGCATGTGGAACCTTTTTCGTGCGTCAAACTCTTAGTTTGGCCATGGGGATGGGGATAATGTGTAATTTCAAAAACTGAAAACTAAATATTGTTTAAATGTACTAATGTACTCCTGTGTTGTTTGCTTTCAATGAATCATGGGTATCGTTTTTGCAGGTCCTATGAATAATGACTGCTCGATTCATCGACGTGTTCTACAGAGCATTTATGTGTTGATGACGAAGAACCCCTCGTGTCCCCGTTACGGAAGTCATTGGGAGGAAGTCGGATTTCAGGTATGAATGGTTTTACTGGCGTAACACAGTACATTTATTAAACACTGCAGTGGTATACAACAGTTGGTACTTGCCTTATTCACTCATTAGGGTCAAGATCCTGCAAGTGATCTTCGAGGAGCCGGAATGTTTGGAGCTTTACAAATGTTGTATATGATTTCTGCCCAAGAGACCAAGGATGCGATGTCACAAGATGTTTATGAACTATCAAGACATCCGGTTCATCAGTTTCCATTGGCCGTTCTCAGTTTGAATGTTACTCGAATGACACTGGATGCCTTACGGGACGGAGTCCTAAACAGGTTGGTGTACAATGCACAGAAGCAACGTTTCTTGTTTTTTAAGTCCCAATAATATTAACTTATGATTATTCTAAACAAACACATCTACTTTCAAAATTTTAGGGTATGTAACAAGAAATCGGACTGCATTGGGATGGTGAATCGGTTTTATGTGGCAATAATGTACCGGATCTACAGGAAATGGAAGGACAAGGGAATGACAATTCATGATTCCTGTTACTTACTAAAAGGTAAATAATTCGACGATTCGAGATTTTGAGCAGTCTACAGTAAGTATTTCTATATTTTTTCAATTAAGTAATCGCATTCCCATGTTTGTTACAGCCGTGGAGAAATGGTGTCGAGCTCATCCCCAGCGAGCATTCTCAAGATTGGAAGACTACTTGGCTCAGAATGAAAATGCAAATGGAACTGGACAATTGAAGAAGAAGCGTTCGAAAAAGAAGTCTGAACGAGTGATGAGTGATGACAGTGCTCATCGTCTTTCTTGGTTGGATCTCACGAAGCCATCTCTGGAAGTTTTCATTTGAGAACTGGCTTCAGGAACAAAGCTCAAGTCGGTGAACTATGCCGATAACCCCATTTGGATTTCAAACTGTATGTTGACTCAATTATTTTCTAATTGTAAAACATTTTTATTTTTAGTGTGAACGAAGGATCTCATAAAAGTACTTATTGGGACATATTTATTACAATTGCACAAAATGAAAGAATTGTGGCTTACATATTTATAATATTTAGATTCAACAGCATAGCGACTGGAGTTGAAGTACTTTAAATGATATAATAATACATATATTGGATGAGAATGAATGTTGTGTGCAGTGCCACACACCTAAATAAGTCCTATTAGATCGGGTCAAACTCTTATTAATTAATAAGAAAAAACTTTGTCAATATGCTTTCCGCTTTGCAATGCAAAACAATTTTAAAGTTAACTTGAACTCATCTGCCAGTTTGTTAAAGTATAACGATAAAATACCTAAGCTAGAAGCTAGGCTTTTAGTTACAGTACAATTAGTATTACAATTGTGACTATATGAAATCCAAAGATTTGAGGCTATGTATAAATTGCCACAGTTTCATGCACATATTTAATTCGCACAAACAATGCAATGTCAATCCTTTGTGATAAGTGTGATAGTAGTGCAAAACTAAAACAATTGAATTAATATTATAGCTGCACATGACAATACACTCAATATTATTAACACTCTCACTGCCACGGACGCGTAAAGACGCAACCGAGTTCAATTTTTGGGCCACCGACGTGTAAAGCCGTCGAAGTGAAATCATCTACTGCAATGTCTGAGCCACACGTTTAGCAACAGTTTCA
>JAQFXY010001037.1:0-13670 GCA_034693865.1 Ceratophysella sigillata | reverse complement strand
TACAACATAGCGGGCGAAAAAGGAAAATAAAAAAAGCTCTCTCAATCTCTCTGAACACTTTACCAGTCTTCTACTAGAAATTTCTGGTCTGTGAATAGAATGGAAAATGGAATCCCTGTTTTGGCAATGGACCCGTGATAGCCGATATCCGATCATGTAAAAGCAAAGAAACAAACACAGCCCAACGATCAGCGAACTTAGGCCAGGCGCTTAAGGACGAGACACGCTGCCTCACCCTTATATTTCAACATTTTATTTTATTTTGTAAATTACAATGCCTACTCCAGAAACAAATAGGTAGGAATTAATATGCGATATGCTGTGACATGACTAATAATTTATGTATAGTAACGGCGCAATGAATGGTCCGCGAGAACAAACGGAATTTCCCGATAAGAACTTGGCATTGGCTTGACGGAAATATATATTGAGAATAATATATGCGTATGATAAATGATAATAAGGTGGTAATTTAATTGGGACGAAGTCGAAGATGAACTTTCGATAGCTTTCTTATTAGAGTACAAACGTTCAAATAAAATAAACTTTGTATACTGGCTATAACAACAGAAAAAAATATCAGCCTCGAACTTCAATTCTTGGCTTTGGTCATGAACATGTCATGTCAAGGAGGCCCCCTCCTTGGAAATTGGTAATCTTTTGATATTCGGAATCATGCCACAAAATTGAGGCTGCAGTTAACGAAGAAAGAAATGGCTTTGCCTCTGAATACATGAAACAAATGGCCGTTCTTTACCTTACCAGCACAACAAATACATACATACATTCCAATTGCTGCACTTTCCGTGTATCATGTAGAATAAAACAAGAAGTTTAATAGAATTCGGGTATCATCTGCAGTACTTAATGCGTCCTTAACGTAATACGTAATGGTAACCATCCTCCTTCCAGCTAAATACAATAGTTACTTAACACTTTAGTTTAATGTATTCAAAGTATAACCCGGTCGAAATTGCAGTCATCATTACCTTCTTGAGCTTGTTTTGCTAGCATTCACGTTGGTACAATCCAACGTCGAAATACAAATGAGAATATTATCATGAGTGAGTAGCTCTGAATGAGACATATCACTCAAAAACATTACAAAAAGCGTTCAGCCATTTCCATCATCCATCTGGAACATTCATATTTCACTACACTACCTACGTCCAATGTAAATACTAAAGTAGAACTCACAATCCAGTTTGGAACCAAACATTTGGTATTTAAACCATAGACAAAACAATTCACATATTTTAAACCGCTACTTCTAAATCTTCACTAGCAACAGGAACAGCTGATTCCTCGCTCGTTTTATCCACCTTCTTCTCCTCCGTGGACTCATGTTCCTCCTGGTCCTGTTCATTGGTACGCTGTTCAAATTGCTCATCTTCCTCTACCAGAGTTTTTCGTAACCGCTGCACTTGCTGTAAGTGTTTCTTGGACTTCTCGTGGTTCATGAACCTGTGAAACACACAAAAATCCAACAGTGAGCAATTATTGAGACCAGTAGACGAGCTATATCTAGTGCCAGGATTCGTCAGGCAAGGTCAAGGATACTGATTACATTTACAATTTCACACGGAAACTACTTAGGCAGCCATTCTCCTTGAGAAAGGAACGAAAATGCGGGTTACTACAGGAATTATTTTGAGACGCTTCTGCGACAGTTCAAATGGAATAAGGACTTACGATTTTTCGGTCTTGAAAGATTTGTTACATGCTCCACAACGCAAACAATCCTCTTCATCGCTCGATTCAGCTTCTTCCTTATCTCCATATTCGCTCGCCATCCAATTTTCCAATTCCTAATTTCATACAAATAAAGGGGTAAAATTAAGTAGGTTTTGATTACTTCAACTAGAATCAGATTCAGATTGGCTACACTTTACACCTTATTTTATTGAGCTAAACTCGACATTGGTTTGTTGATTGGCCGACTTGACGTGCATTATGTGATTGGAATTGCACATTGCACTCTCTTTCTGTCTGTCACATATTTGTAATCTAGCTCCAGTTCATATGTAAAAGGTAAATTGTTTAACTGACAGCTGGTTTCCCTCGCGTTGGAATAGGAAATAGGAAGCTCCATATCTTTCGCGCTCATTCTTCAACATTATCTTAAACGACTACAACTATACATACTGCTTCGACATAAATAGGTACAATATCACGCACTTATTCGAGATGTTGTGTTCACAACTGCTTCCGAGCGCGGTGACTTTGAACAATATTAAATCGCTGATCGCTGGCATTTTTAGATATGAAATAATTGAGATCTTCGTTACTATTGGAAATTATGATTGCTATAGCTTATGTGGTATGTGTGATCCATGTCCAATTTTCCGACTTGCTGTGCTCACATGTCTGGTGATATCAGGTCAACATTTGAACAAAATTGAACGACTGACATTTTCTATATGAACTAGGTAACTACTTGTGACGTATCAAGAATTATAGTTTCTAGTCTTTGTAGCTCACCCTGTCGTATGAGCACTATATCCGTCATTGTTATCAGTTTATTCTACAATTCTTACCTTTAATTGCTCCTGGTGAGGAATCTCTTGTTCCTGTTTTTTGGCCGCGATGGACTTGAAAAGGGCCTGCCTTTCCTGTAGTCTGTATTCTTTAACTGCCGCATCCTTTTTTGCCATAGCTTCTTTCTTTTTTTGGAGTTCCGCATCATATTTTAACGACCAAGCCAATACACGTTTGTCCTTTCGCTTGACGAAATTTACAAGAGCCCTAACAACTTGGTTCCAATCGCGTCTAGCTCCATTTCTTAATTTCTGATTTTCTTTATCCATCAGCCTTGACACCTATAATCCAGACAGGGATAGAAAGTTCTTTTCTGAATGAAAATAGAGTACCGGTCACTCTATGAGAGACAACTTGATCGGCCGGTAGCCCTGGAATCATTTAGAATCAGCAATTTCCATTATAATGGCTTACCCTTCTATTACCAGCGTGTCGAGTATCGAATTCGTCATGCCAGGAAAAATTCTTCTTTGTGCTAAATGCTTCCCAAAACGAGTAAAAGTCCGCTACGCCCTGTGACACAACGAGATTAGCATTAATTGCCAGTGCGGTTATTTGGGGAGGTCTATAAGGCTTGTATTGAATGCGTACATCTTCATAAGCCATCTTGCTGTCCCCGAAGCCCGGTATCTTCTCACGTATGACGTCAAAACCAGCTTCAATTTCTTCGTCGGCAAGTTTGCAAAACAAGCAACTGAAAGTTTACGAAAAAAACATTATTTTAAAACAAGTTTTATAAGGTAAACGTAATAATTAGCTTTTTAGAACGGTAAAAACTGACCGATAAACCGCATAAAATCCCTCATCGTCATCTTCAAAGCCCTTGTAGCAAGATTTAGTACAATAGGGCATCAGATCAATACTGTCATCCTCAAAGTCCTCATTGAGCCCTACAGTTGACAGTGTTATTAAAACGAGTTAGTAGTTATTGTACGGACGTGAAGAACCGCATAGTTTCATCCACGTATTTATTCACAATATTTTATTCTATACCATACCCCCACGAAGAACGGCGTGACGGTGATTGTCGTACCAGGCCCTCTCCTGTGGATCACTCAGGACTTCATAAGCACTCTGAAGGAACTGAAATTCTGTTTTGGACTCTTCCAGACGTGTTGGATTTTTATCTAATCGTAAACACAACGCATAGATTATTAATTAATATTAATTTAATACCTAGATCCTACATACTATTGTATTATATCTATTGTACTATTATAAGTACACAAAGATACTACCATCTCGACAGGGAAATTACAAGAAGTGCAAGTACGGGACCTTGCGCAACGAGAAGAGGGTACTTAAGTAAGTAACTTGAGGCCGCGTACTTAAAAGGGTTTTAAGTTTCTAGACCTTAAAATTGTGCCTAGAATAATACAGTATATTGTTGTATTGAATACACCATTAGACTGGTTTGATGTAGCCCTCAATTCGTATGTATTTTCTGGCACATATGCCAGCGTTTCGAAACCCAAGTTTCCAGTCCAAGGCCGTAGGCACAGACAGAATACGTACAACGTAAAGGATAATACATCTTGAGGCCTCTGCATTCTCAATTGTAGACCGTTCTAAATAAGGGCAACAGTACCTGGGTGGTGTTGGAGGGCCAATTTGCGAAATGCCTTCTTGATCTCATCGTCCGTCGCTGTTCGCTCCACACCGAGCACTTCATAGTAACATTTCTTAAGGGACGGCATTCTCCAGCCTCAAGTAAGTGTCAAGTGACACGAAAATAGGTACCGGAACTGGACGCGACTTATCTGCGTGACGTCTTTCAATTGGAGGAGGAGTGAGGAGGGAAGAAAATTAACGCAATTAACGCAACACGCTTACTGAACACCAATAATTGACAATAATGAATACTTAATCAACACCGAAAACACAGCATTGAGGAAATATGAAATCGAGGGACACCTGACCAAAAGTTGAACTTGCCTGCATGGCTCGACAATACGGAGTATCAGTCCTACAGATGGCAATACCTCAGCTTCCTCGTTTTTTCAGTAGAGCATGCACTGCACACACAGCACACTCTTCTGCAAGGACAGATGTACATATGTACATACACGGGCCAACTAAACTGCTGCTCACGTCACGACTGACTGACGACTGACAACTGACACTACAACTGCAAGTATCATTCACATTTCGTATTGCATTTCTTCATTATTCTGAATCAGCAGCACTATTGTTTTGGAAATCCAAAATCGTGCACAGACCGTAGAAACCACTGCTCAAATGAAAAACATTTTTTGGTGGCATAAAATATTCATAAAACAATCGCATCGTATCGCGTGAATTGCACGTTAGCGGTTTCAGCTGGTAATTAGCTACAATATTCACCTGTAAAATCAGAACTTTGTTAGTATGTATGTACTGTATATGAACTCAACTATTGGTAATTATGGTAATTTTGAATCTTTGGGAAATATTTGACCCGTTGATGAGCTTCAAATGGATCGCGATTTTTTGCAATGTTTTCAGGAAGGTTAGACAAGGAATAAGGTGATAGGTATTTATAAACACAGTTTTCAGGTTCTTATGCAGAAGCCTAGGAACGGTTAGGGTCATAGGGGTCAAAGGTCGAATTTAACCCTACGAGGTGTTCCTGGACTGGGTAGCATTCGTTGGGAAAACTGGTGACTGGACAAATGGAACACGCGCTTATGTGGTGTGGACTGCATTTCCAAGCCCAAGTACTAGGAGGGATTTGTTAATTACAATATACCCTACCCTACGCCGTTCAGAAGCTTTTGATACATACTGTATATCTAGGTTCCTGCACTTGAATTTGAAAGATTTTGAATAATTAATTGTTCACTTGAACATGTAGCTCGACGTCGGTTGGCCGTGGCATGATTATTCCAAGATGTATGTATTCTCTACAGCCAATATTCTAAAACCTCGAACTTCTTATCTTAACCTATAAAACGTAATAATGCAGTTGAGGTTTGGCACTCAAGAGTTTTTAGAATAGGAACACGGCGTTAGAACGCTCTCTCGAAATGAAGATTGGATAGTGTCAAAAGCTGAGAAATTCACTTAATTTCGTCGTGGTTAAATATGGGGTCAAAGTCCTTTATAGAAATCCGAAGCACATCATATGATTGTCACTTGGACTCGGACATCTCTGAGTCGAAAGCAACGGTAATATGGAAACTATATTTTTTATCCGTATGGAAAAAACATTTTAACAGCACCTATTGTCACCCACAGATATAAAATAATACAAATTATTTACCAGACTTAGCACAAGTTTTTCCGGAATAAGGAAACACGGAAGAATATTCACGTTTAAGCAAAGCGGGTCTGCCGATTATTGTAATTGTAAGATAGGTATGTCATACATGAAACTGCACTACAAGTAAATCTGTATATTGCTCAGCTACGAAACCAAATGTGGTCAAAACGTGTTTTATAGCTGTAATCGGATATCTGATCAGCACGATATCTCCCAAATTTTTTCTGCCCAGAAATCTGTAAGGTGAGGGTGGAAGTTTTATATGAATTGTAGTGAGTAAAGTTTAAATCATTGGAAGAATGATTTAGATGCGCTTAGGGCTGAATTATTCAAAGGCTCGTCATCGAAGAGGATTTCTGAAAAAGTACACACATGCTACGTCAACCTATCGCATAAATCTGGGACAGAGACTCACAAATTTTTTTCAGCACCACCTTCGGCCAACCCCGACCTCAGCTGTGTGATTACGTGACGAGTATTCAAACTATACACTACAATAATGAACCCGTTATAATCTTGCCTGCGTAATTGCTAACGAAAGTAATATGATATTCTACGAACATATTCCATTATATCGGCAAATTGATTTTAAAAAAATGATTCATTTTCATCATCCAGCGAGTAACACTTGTTCAAACAAAGCTTATTAAAATTTCTGTACTTTGCACACACGAAGCAGTTGGAAACATGTAAAAAAAAAAACTCGAATGGAATATCTGTAAAACCACAACCGTATGGCAAACTAGCCTTTGCTCTGTGCTTACAAAGAAGGAGCGTCCAATTAAGGAACATAGGTAGTATTACATATAAAATATAATCCTCATACCATTCAGAATCCCATGAAAAACACAATCTGGGAAGCACAAGTACCGGTTCTTCCATTACTGTAATGAACAATTTTGCTGGGGGATTTAGTGTCAGTGTGAGCTGGCTTGTTGTGAAAACCACGTATCTCCTGATTACGCAACAATAGTTCAAACAATAGGCTTGCTCTGGTGTCATGTGAGAACCTCTGAATTGTTCTCTGAAATGGCTCTATGGAATTATTGTTCCGAAAATAATCTGAACGCTAAAGTTTTCCTATTCCTGTTGGTGCTGAGTTCCTCCACGGTCAATAGTAGCGATGATTATTACACGTCACCAATCGGAGTTCAAAAGCTAATTAAAGGTATGCATGCATACAGCAATTGCTGCAATTACTGGTTTGAAATGTTCTTTGCTTGTATGAGCATTCCAAATGAAACATTTAAGCTTCCATACAATTACAGTACAAGTGCAATTACTGTACCAGTGTGTTAAACAACAAATCAACAATTGATACAGAATAAATGATTTAAAGAGAATGCATTTAGCTGTATATCTCCCATTTAAGGAAACTATAGCTCTGCTGCTAATCAGTGTATTTCTCCAAATCTTTGCAGTTGAG
Organism: Ceratophysella sigillata; assembly: GCA_034693865.1. Lineage (NCBI taxonomy): Eukaryota > Metazoa > Arthropoda > Collembola > Poduromorpha > Hypogastruridae > Ceratophysella > Ceratophysella sigillata. The sequence goes on along the minus strand of JAQFXY010001037.1, from coordinate 6,465 downwards.
CAGCAGCTCTTGTCTGCATTCACCGAATATGCTGCAGTTCTGGAAAGCAGAGTTAGTAAAGTGAAGAGGTATGTTATAAATTATTTTTTACAGCTTTAAACAGAAAAAATACCAATAAAAGGAGCTTTGCACTTATTAAGATTTCGTTTTGTTCCAGATACTTGGAAGATTACGAGAAGAGCATTTTGGGCGGCGTGAAGAAAGGCTCAGATGATGCAAACACTAAGCTCAAAGTGTACAACAATGAAAAGGATTTACACGAATTGGGTGTAAAAGTGTCCTCCCATCCGTTGATGACTTACCGTCTTCTTCGAAGATTCGTAACCGAATTGCAAGAGCTCGAAAAAGATGTCGGGAACAATAATGAGAAAAGTAAGATTTGTTCCCTGAAGCCTTGGCTCATACAAATTAAGCATTCCAAAAATACCCAGTGCAGCACCATAGCTCATATTCCATTTTCCATTTAGAATTTCTAATGGCAATGGAGAAAACAAGAAAAGGAATAAAATTGCCCCGAACTCAAGACGTACGCGGCGCTGTGGAAGGGTTACTGCGTGTTCAGGATGCATACGATTTGGATATAACGGAGGTATACCGGAATGATTCCCTATATACAACAAATGATTTGCAATACAACATTTACTAAATAATGATTTATGTTTACCATGAGTAATATACTTAATTGCAGTTTTCCCAAGGAAATTTCTTAGGACTAGAGACTAAATCGGGCCTTAGAGCCCTTGACTGCTACCATGTCGGACTCTACGCATTGAATGCAGGTATCCAGACAAGAGCTGTGGAATGGATTCGAAGAGCTTATCGAATGGCCCTTGATGAAAAGGATACGTCTCTCGACCCTGAGGAAGCCTTCAAGTCACTCCAAGAAGCAATCCATGAAGCAAGTTGAACATATTCTGTGCTTATACTACGTATTTGTCTTTGTTTGCATGTAAAAAAGTTAGCGCAAATGGATCCAAGCTTAACATTTGCAAAAAGAAATGTGTACTATTGATCCATATATTTGAATCTATTACTTTCGAATAATCTAATCTCCATTATGAACAGCATGATGTTGCTCAGAAACAAGATCCCAAGCACATATACGTCTTTAGCCGTCAAATAGGAAAAATCAGTCGGAATTTTAGTGACGAAGAAGTTAATTTGGAGAAAGTAGCTGACCACCGCCCGCATGTGTTGTACAAAGAACAGGAAACAATTTTGGATCTTTTCAATTTTGCTGCACTATGTTCAGGAAAACCGCTTCAGGTAATACAATCCTCTTTCAACACGAGTAAAGAAATTGTTATAAATAATTCAACCTGCTCCACACAGGCTCCGAGCAAAACCAAAGGCTTGTATTGTACTTATCGAACCTACACCAAGGTTCCAATTGTTGGAGAGAAACTGGAATACCTTCATTTAGACCCACCCGTGATCCAGATCTACGATGTGATCAGTGAGACGCAAATCGAACGGCTTCTTTCCAGAGCCACACCATTCATGTCCCGCTCAAAGGTTCAGGGCTCAGCTGGAGAAGAGCCTGAAATGCATTCTGCTGTCCGTACTTCCACAACTACTTGGATTCCGGAAAGAGATGACGTTCTCCTGTACAAACTGCCATTGAGGGTTCAAATGATTACTGGGCTCTACAGCATTCCACCTGGGTCTGCTGAAGACCTGCAAGTGTCGAGCTATGGGATCGGAGGACACTATAATCCTCACTTCGATACGTTATTTGACCCTGCGGTAAAAAAGGCTCAATTCATGCATTATTGGGTCCTTCATTCATAACCATCCCGGTCTGTGTACTTTTCAGCTGGTTCCGTTTATGAGTGCAAACGAAATTTTCATGGGAGATCGAATTGCCACCGTCATGTTTTATGTAATAATTCTCATTTTAATTTGAAACATTATTTGGAAACACGTCGAATTATTGCCTAATACCGTGTATTGTTTTTTAGCTCTCCACGGTTGAGAGGGGAGGTGGAACGGGTAAGCGTAATAGTGCATTATTCTTTTGCAGCATTCATACGGCTTCATCCTTTCACCAAACACGTTATAGTAGTACAGTACACAACTGGCGTCTGGATAAACTATATTACAAAAAGCTAATCAATTTAAGAAGAATATTGTCAAAGATTTGTTTTGAGCAATATAATGATGCAATTACTCGTAGATCCACGTTTCAATTCACTAAAAAGTTAGGTAACAAGCGTAACAAGCTTAATTCCACGAGGATTTAATAAGGCTTCTTTATTTTACGGTTGGAAGCTGAAATTGAGACCATACAAATGTAATTTTGACCATGGCCAAGTGATTCCGAGTAATTAATATTAATATGTAACGTTGGTTGGATTTATTGACAGCTTTCCCTCGTCTAGGAGTTCTCGCTCAGCCCGTAAAAGGATCTGCAATATTTTGGTATTAAAAGACATAAATCGATTTACATACAAAGGTACACCTAGACTTTTTATGACATTATGCTTACTTTTGCTGAATAGGTTCAATCTTCGAGATGATGGAACCAAGGATCCTATGAGCTTGCATGGAGGTGAGTATCACTATGAAAGGTTTTGTGAAAAAAATTTCCTCCGAAAACGTTCTCCTGCAAAAGTTCACTTTCACTCAACGAAGTTTGTCCCATTCAAATGCTTTCGGCAATTTACTTTAAAAATTTCAACCTAATGACATGCTATCCAACCCAGTCTAACCACTGAACGTAACCTCTGAACTTTTTCGAGTAAGCTTTTTCCAGGGATTTTGTTATGATCCCTTTAAATAACTAAAAGTAAGAGTACTATTGACTAATGCGGAGAAAATATTAATAGGTTGCCCCGTGATTTATGGAACCAAGCACGGTAAGCTGGTACATATTGCGACGGTAGCGATCTAGATTATGGATCTCTCGATTAATTCCTGTCGTTCTATTTGAATTGAAGTGGCCAACAAGTGGATTCGAACCAACGCTCAGTTTGCCAGTCGGAAGTGCCTGAAAAAGTCAGCCTAAAACTAAAACATTTTTTCCTGTACAAGGCACTCACCAAGCTTTTTCTGTTCATGATATTTATCGGTTTGTATGTATATACCGCTAGTCCGACCAGATTTTCAGCTTCCCCACTACAGCAAATCGTCCTATAATATTATAACGGCCTGTGACGCGAGCATAAATCCAGACTTGATTAGCTCATACTATCTAAATACATTACGGTAAACTCAACTAGATGTTATTTTTTGTTTAAAGAAAAGGTGAACTGTTCAACACCTGCTCTTAAGCCTAGTTAGTACATAATAATATTATATGCCAACTTATATGCAAAGTCATTTTACCGCAAATACAAAGTCCATCTCGATCCTTTTAGATATACGACTTCAAGCTCCTAACTTGTTGGTTTGCTGTAGTTTTACCAGTTTGTCTAGTCTTATCAAATGTCGGATAAAATAAAAGTACCTGCATTATATTTTAATTTGTCAAAGCCACGTTTTCCGTATGCATAATGACAGAATCCACGGAAAGACAATAGTGGCGATACAGCATTCAGGGCAATGCAATGGTTTCCATCATTACTTAATTACATCACGACTGCGACAGTAGGTAGGAGACTTTCAGTATATCTTTACAAAGTAAAACTGATTTGATTCAAGAATCCTTACAGAAGAATACCAATACCAACGGGTGTTTTGCTGTGTGATTTTAATGCAGGCTCAAAGTGGTTTTGAAACATCAAGCTACACTACAAACATTTGTAATGTAATAAGTGCATCTGTAGAGTTCCGATTGGCAAGCTTAAATGTAAAATGGTAAATCTGGCCTGGATCTCACGGGCGAATAAAGGGACTAGCTTACTCTGTCTGTATTATTTTATTATTATTATCAAGCTAGAAAAGTAGGCACAGAATTTACACTTTGGGATTACTTGCTCCCAAGTTCTTCTCAATCGAAGCCGAACTCGTGAACGATATTTCAATAAGTCCAAGCGCAGGACACTTATGTTATGAGTTATGATATCACGGACTCTTTATCATGTACTCTTTGTTTGGACACTAAGAAAGATGCAGAAGTAAATGAATGCAAATCTCTGGAGTTAAAAAGATGAGGAAAAAGACAAAGCGTCGAGTTAGTGACCAGCACAGGAGTTTCAGCCGTCAGTGATTACCGTGATCCGTGATACACCGAAAGTGAACTTCTACAACATCACATAATAGCCAAGGGTTAAGGGTTCTGTTAGTCCAGGAACTTCTGAAAAATAAAGCTTGATTTTTATGAATGATTCATAGTTCATAATCGATCGCTTATTGCATTATTCTTATCATCATCATCAGGATTTATTTGATATGGCCGTAGCCCAATCAAGTGAACAGTTTTGTATTTATAGTTTAGTATAATATAGCGTAATATTAAAATTAGTTCGACGCGCGCAGTTTAGTTAAAAGTATTTTTTTTACAAGATATGAAAGAAGAGGAAGAGTTTTTAGTCACAATAATAAATAATCATAATACTTAAATAGCAAAATCATCAGAAGAAAATGTCAGAAGAAAATTGTATTCGTCACGTAAAGCATATAAATCTGAAGCCCCGTTGGTTCGATTCCGAGTGTAAAAATCTCAAATTCCAAATGAATCGTTGTTTAAGGAAACTTAGAAGAAATTCTGATCCATCTATGCACCATTTGTACGTCTCAAGTTTCGTCAATGCTAGGGCTGCCTACTCCAAGCACGTTGAAGAAAGAAGGGAATTGCAAAAACTCAGCACTCACACCCAGCTAATGAATCACAAAAATAGCATTGGTTTTTGGTCCGCATACAAACGAATGAATTTCTCGCTGCAAATCCCTAACACAATTGAGACGAGCAGATGGCAAATGCACTACAACAATGTTTTCACAATTCCTGAAGGCTACACCGCTACACAAATAGTACTTCCAAATGATTACGCACCGGTTATAATTCTTGATGAAGACTTCAATATATTTGAAATTAAGTTAGCAACAAAGAAACTGAAGACTTCAAAGGCTCCAGGGAGCGATTTAATTCCAAATGAGGCTTGGAAGCTTGGCTCACCTCAAATGCTGGTAATTTTATGCCAATTATTCCAGCTTTGCTTCAGTGTTGGCCGAGTTCCGGTTTCTTGGTGCGACGTAATAATATCACCACTGTTTAAAAAAGGCGACGAATCCCAAACCTCAAATTACCGGCCAATATCTCTACTCAACACCATTCTTAAGCTTTTCACTTCGATTTTGAATTCCAGATTGAATACATGGATTAAACTAAACAGTAAAATCTCACAATTCCAGGCGGGTTTCCAAAAAGGCAAAAGCTCATTGGATCATGTGTTTGTTCTGAATTCCGTCATCCAAATGCAATTGCTTAAAAACAAAAAGTTATATGCTTGTTTTATAGACTTGTCTCAAGCTTTCGATTCACCCGACCACGTCAAGCTTTGGAATGTTTTGCTCGCTATGGGTGTCTCTGCAAAATGGGTTCGAGTTTTTTCGTATCTTTATCAGCTAGCACATGCACGGGTAAAGACAAAAGATGGGTTCACAGATCCTATTAAGATCATGAAGGGCGTACTACAAGGCGAATCAGCAAGTCCTTCAATATTTAACCTCTTCATTGAAGAAATAGTGCAAAGGCTGAAAAAATCAAATATTGCTGGAATCAAACTGCAGCTGATCATCGTTCATATCCTACTTTATGCCGATGATATGGTCCTAGTTGCCCCCTCTCAAGAAACACTCCAAATGAAGATTAATATTACAGCAAAGTTTCTACGGGAGCGTGGCCTGTCTATCAACTTCGAAAAAACCAAGGTCGTCGTGTTTAGAAAAGCTGGACGCCTACGCAAGTCAGATGTTTTCACTTGGAATGGCTCTACCATTGAAATAGTCAAAACCTACACCTACCTTGGCGTGACATTCGCTTGGAACGGACTTTTCAACCGCACTTCTGCAGAGTTTGCGAAGAAAGGTATGGCTGCACAAGGCGCAACGCTTTCCACAGTCAAGAAGCTAAAGGTATTCAATTTGGATGTATCAGTAAAACTTTTAAACTCAATTATCAAATCCACAACCTTGTATGGAGCTGGGATCTGGGGACTAGTTCACGGTGACACTCTTGAGAAAGTGCAGCAGCAATTTTTCAAGAGGCTACTAAACCTTCCTTACTGCACTCCTAGATATTTTATACGCCTTGAGACTGACCAACCTCATATTTCTTTGGAAATTACGAAATTAGGTCTCAATTTCCTCGATCGAATCCTTAAATCCCCCACTGATTCCTTAGTGTATGAATCTTTTATGGCCTTGCGGAGGGTATCTGCTATTTTTCCTGATATTAAATACAGCTGGTGTCTCCAAATTAAAGGTTTACTAACTTTAACGGGTTTTCCGAATGTTTGGACTGGGAATTCTGCCAATATCTTGTCTCTTTTCAGGTCAAACATCATCACAAAGCATAGACAG
>JAQFXY010001036.1:0-13680 GCA_034693865.1 Ceratophysella sigillata | reverse complement strand
TCCATGCATTCTCACATTCAAATAATGATTAAGATCCCATTAATTAATACACTTTTATTAAGAAATGAATGATTAACGTCCTCGGCAGCAACAAACATACATAGATATGCAAAGTTTTAGGTTTGCAGAGTTAGTTGTCAAGTTGCTGCTAGTTATTGAGTTCATTTATAAATCTAACAGACAAAGGGATATTGCTAAGGGCAAGTCAGGGATATCACTAATGGCAAGCCAGGGATATCACTAATGGCAAGCCAGGGTTTTCGCTAATGGCAAGTTTAAGAGAAAAAAAACAGTTCATAATTTTATATAATATTTTTTTATAACCATTTAGTTGACTTTAGGATTAAAGTATCATTGGCTTGTTACTACAACCATAATGACGAATATTCATGGCTTCTGGTGCAGCGCAAATGTTATCGTTATCGTAGCCGAGTGTTCTTGTGGAAAAAAATTGGTATGGTAAATAAGCAATGCAATGGATGGTGTGATAAATTAGGTTGTAGGGATTTAAAGAAAAGCACGGTCGGGATCGGGAATGATATAAAGCTGTGGACAATGAGAATAGCACTGGGGGAAAATGAAAAAATATGGTGGGGCGAATGAGAATAGCACAGTTGGAAATAAGAGAATTGCAGGGAAAGCAATAATGCACGGTGCAGAATGAGAAAAATTGAAGATTTTGAGAATGCGAGATGCACAGTGGGGAATTGTTGATCATTTGCTCAGTGTTCTGTGCACCCAACCCAGTTTTAAAAAAAAATCCTCGTTCTCCTCGTCACGCTTCATTTGTCCACATTGACTTACTCTTTAATTATATGCAATTGTTTTTTTTTTTGTTGCATTACTAAATGTACCAAACACACTGACGAGTTTCTCCTTATTTCTTTCAAGCTTTCTCTTGTTAATTATTATATGTGATTCAAGTAAAACTGTGAATATGTTAAAAATGGTTGCTAAAAGTATCCTATCAGCCGCCATTAGAGTTTCCTCTAGCACCACTTGCGGCCACCATCATCCATTTTTATATGCAGCTCGAAACCGGACACGTTCCAAGACCGAGTTCGGATGATAAAAGTCTAAAATCTAATTGGGTGTAAAAATTTAAGCTGTATTGATCAGAGTTTTATTGAAAAATCATCACCACGTGAAACAGTATAGAGATAGGGGACCTAGGTCCCTCGTCCTGTTGAACAGCATTGTAAAATAATGCGAGGAATGTTTGAAAATTATGAAAAATTAAAGGAAATGTCTAAAATCATAAAATACTGCCAGGAATATCTTAAAACTAGCTGAAAGCCCGTCCTACGGACAGGAAATTAGGTAAAATGCCAAAGTCAAACTTAGGCTCACATTCACAAACTTGAACTTATTCACTTTTATTACCCGTGTATCCTTTCCCCTTCAGAATCCTGCAATATCCGTGAATTTAGCTAACCCGTGTAATCTTTCCCCTGCAAAATCACATAATACCGGTGAATTTAGATAAGATGAAGATAAAGATATGGGAGGGTTTATAGTCCGATATAACTTTCGTCCTGTCAGACTGTATTGAGCTTCGACCTTAAGTCAAAGGAGAGGCATCCGGCGTCTTTTACGAGAGTGTCCATGTGTCTCTCAACCAGTATGCATTGCTACACCTGGGGACAATCTCTTTCCAGGTATGAAGCTAGAGAGGATGGAGCTTTAACGTTAATTAGGACATTTATGCAGATTGGTTTATAGGAATTTATTGGACCCAGCCGCCTTCGGTCGTCTCACAAGGTACACAGAGGGACTTATCTGTTTATTCTCCAGATCGAGGCTGCACCGCAATGCAACTTACCACCAAACCATAGTGCTATGCACTAGGCCTGCTCCAAGTGAGATTTGACCTACATAGACTAAGCTATACTCCTTTTCAATTCCAACCTTTCTGCCAAATGGTTCTTATCGCTTATTCAAGATAACCAAGAGGGAAATTCATTTACTAAGCAAGTCATATCAATATGTAGGCTCCCCGGTTTTAACTAACCCATGTTTCCTTTCCACACTAAACGAATAAATCCCGTATACCCGTGAAATTAGCTAAACCATCTATCCTTCGGAGTTTGGCCCTTCAACCATCATTTTCATCCTTTGCTTATTCGCGTCTGCCCATTTTGACCTTTCGACACTGACTTAGGGTCGTTTTAGCCGTCTGACCCATACCTACAGTCAAACAAATGGTCAAATATTTGTTTCAAAATGCTCATCATTCATTTTACACATTAGGGTAAAAACAAATCAAATAAAAATGTACTGTCAAAATTTGAGCTTTGTCTTTGACCTTAATTCAAAGTGGTCATAAGTAGCTTAGTAGCTAATCCCAGTATTATTCTTTTTAAGTTTTGATTTTCCATAGATTGCCTATTCTATTGCAAAATTATCAAAAAGTTACCGAAAAGGCAATATTTTTTTTTTGGGTCACTTAAGGCTCACAGGGTTATCCGATTGGGGATCAACAATACTTGAAAACCTGACCTGGGTCAACACAAACATTTTAAGCTATCAAGGGCCCCTGTACTCTTACCCAGTGTAAAGTTATAGTCGGACATACGGACGGACGGACGGACGGACGGACGGAAACTGCAAAATATAAGGAATAAAGGAATAAATAAATAGAAATGAATAGCTAAAATCATAAAATACTGTGAGGAATATCTGAAAATATAAAACAATTAGGTAATGGCTAAAATAGCTAAAATCAGAAAATACATTGAGGAATATCTGAAAATATAAAACACTGTGGGGAATGGCTAAAATTATAAAATACTGTGGGGAATAGTTGACAATATAAAACACTACTAAGGGTAATTTTTAAAATGACAAATAACTAGCTTATGTAACAGGACCAATAAAGCCGGTTGTTTTTAAAGATAATGCATAATGTATAAATAACAGAAAAATAGTTGTGAATTTTTAAATTTTAAGTTATGTTAGGTAAAATCTGAAAACTAACCTTAAACAAGTGGTATTTTTACGTTAGCTAGCTAATTTCATGTGAACAATAACTCTGGTTTGATTTTATACTTTTACACTACAGAAAATTAGTTCTGATTTTTTTAAATTTATGTTAGAATTTACATCATTTGCCATGATATGTAAAACCGTAGAACCATAGTACAGAATAAATGCAATTTAACTTTCAAAAACTTGTAGAATGTGTACTCAAAGTTCCACCAGAGACAAGTTACGTTATTCTAATTAGCATTGACTAAAGTTGGACTTCCCCATGGACGTATTCTCATTTTGCGTAATACATAGGAGACCAACACATACCAGCGTGGTCCGTCGTGGTGGCCTGAAGAGTTCGGACCTTCGAATTTCACTATACGCTTCAGTGGGCTTATGGTTCCGGTCTTCAATGGTTAAAGTCAAGGTTTTTGTATGCCGATAGAAAATAGAGAAAATTAGCAAAATTTTAAGATAGTGGTCATTTAAATCTGCCTTGTAGTTTTGGAGGAGACAAAAAACATCCAAACAGACAAAAGAACGATTTTATGAAAATGGATGTTGATAGTTATTAATGCAGTTTGGTTGAATGATTTGAATTATAAATGGCTTTTTTTTATTAAAGTCAAATAAAGGGTTGAAAAGGCAACAGTACATAGTAGAGTTCTAAACTGTTTTGGAATTTTTTGTAAAAATGGTTATATTTGAACTCGACTTGACTTTCCCGATTGTATTCCCAAGAAACTTTATAATATACAACTGTACGAAATGCTTCATTAGGCAATTAGATACAAGTGAGAATTTATTCCTGATCAACATTTTTGTCACTCTAGATATGTTCCTGGTTGCTGCCGTCTTCCGGTTCGGATCCCGTTTCTTCACCTGAACTCCGTTTATATTCCTGATCAGAATTGGATAATTCGGTGTCCGTTTTTAAGTCGCTTTCATAATCCGGCTCTGAGTAGAAGTCGTCTGGCAGATCTTCAAATTCTTCAACATTCACAACTTTTTTGTCTTCCTTGTTCCAGTCGTTGAACTTCCAGACATGAATCTGATTTGTCCCAAGTACATTAGGAAGAGAACGGAAGAATTTGTACATGTCCCGAATCCCGTTTGTCGTGTAACTCCAACTTTTGAGCTTGGGCAAATGAGATTCCAGCACAAGGAAAGTTTTGGGACGAAGCTGTAAAGTTTACAAACGAAACGGAGCATTTATTATCAATAGGATACATGTATACCTAGAAACAATGTACTTGAAAACAAAATGTTACACCTAATAGATTTAGAAGTCAATTTCTAATTTTTGCGATACAATATAAATGCCACTGTAATTATTTTAAAATGACTGACTTACCCAACTCTGTGACTTGAGATGGAACTCCTTGAGTTTAGTTAGAGTTTTAATTCCAGCCCACAGAGTTAGTTCAGTAAAGTAGCCTTCCAGGCTCAAATATTCCAAACCTGCAAAACCAAAATCCTCAAAATACTTAACACCCTCCAAATACACAAAAAATCACATTGTTTTTGTTTCCAGCTTTTACTTGTACTTACACTTACATACATAAATATTAAAAGTTTTTAGTTTGCTAAGCTTTCGAATCAAGCTTTCGTTGCCTTTTAAATTTTACACACTGGTGTTAGAAACATTAACCATGACATGACAGGACGGGACATACCTGACTTTACTCAATTTGTAAAAATTGTGTCAAGTAAGTAAAGTATTTATTAAAAACTTGGATTAGGAAGTAAGTATATGAATCACGTGAAGATCAGGTCTGATTTACATATTATTGGATACTTACATATATCTATTAATAGGGTAAACTCAAAATTTGCCAAGTGGACGTGCTAGCCGAAGTTGGGCAGACTTACAGTGGAAGTTAGTGAGCGAAGGTGCTGATGGAACTGGGAATTCTGTCGTAGCGTTACATACAATCTGTCCCGATTGATATGGTTTGCAGTCTTGGGGTTTCTGTCCCAGAATGAAGCAGTCGGCTTTAATCGGACGTTCGTAGTTCCAAAGTCGTTCTTCATCATTCTCATCAAAGAGTGAATCCTCATAATCTCGCATCCAAGCGCGTTCGTTAAGAATATTGAATTCGACCTGTAAATAAAGACATGACACAGTTCATTTTAGCTGATACCCTAATATATTCTTTGTCTCACTTGTTGTCAGATATACAGCTAAACCAGCGCCAACTAGCTCCTGATAAAGTAAAGCAGTTACAGACCTTGATAGAAAGTTCCTTCAATTCAGTGCCTTTTCTCAAAAGATCCTTTAGCGTGGAAACATACTTTATCTGTCCCTCGAGTTTAAGTTTCTTCATGTTGGGAAAGACTTGGAAGAGCGCGGTAAATGAAACTACGTGTGATTCCAGAATGCTCACACTCCTAACCGTGAGTGACTTGTAGGTATCTTCCTGCCTGGATGAAAACGAAAATGTTGGAAGGCAGATGGTTTCCAGACGGGGACACTTGAAAAACAGTTGTCCACTCTTGACCCGAAAATCTTCAAACTTGAGCTCAACCAGATTGGGAAAATCCAAGAGCTTTAAGAAAAATGTGTTGCTGAGGTAGAACATGTGACGATAGGAGAGTCCAGCTGGCAGGTGTAAATATTCTATTGTTGTCGATTGCTGATTGAAAAACTGAACCCATAGCTCATCTTCTTCTCTCCTGAAATCAATACAAAACAATCAAGTGTAATTTACGGTGTTTAAAGAAACTTAGGTCCACAAAACGTTGCCAACCACTGATCTTTAACACAAGCATCCAGCAGTTTGCCTTTGTAATAAATTAGCTTCTTCTATTGTAATAAAAAGTGCCCTCTCAAAATCAGAGCAGGTCCAGGAAGTTATCGGCATATTTAAACATACTCACATATTGATATTGTAGTCAAACGTAATACCAAGGCCCAGCTTCTTGAGACGGAGATTTGCGTGGAAAAGTGAAGGATAAATAAGTTTGCCTGGTTGAAAAACATTTCTACCAGCCTTGTTTACAAGGTATAACTCAGTCATCGACTCTTTCTGACGAATCAATTCCGTTTTGAACGTTTCCCAAAAGTCTGACCTGAGTTCCGTGTTCGTACTAAAGACATTGAGTGTAAGGTGTGTCAAGGTATGGTCTGAACAACACTCGAGGAATTGCAATGACACGTGAAGTGGAACTTCAAGTCGGCGCATACGTTCAAATCTGTGATTAAACAAATTAAACTCATGATAAATTTCATTGATGGATTGGAAATTGGAATTGAAGCACATGTTTACGAACTTCAAAATGTTTTAGTAAATTTTAAAATATTTCCAACCTTATATTCCCCATTGTCTGAATATTGCCCGGAACTAGTGGAAATACGGGAACACGAAAGTCCATGGACACGACGAGTTGAAATTCTTCTAAGGAAGAAAGTTGAGTCTCCTGAAGGAACTTCCAGACTTGTTCAAAGGGTGGAGGGAATATGAATTTAAAATTGAGTCGAAAACTGAGAAGCTGTTCGAGGAAGAATCTGGGAAGTCGAGTAAATTCTGCCATGGTATTAGTGCAGATCTCTTCCTTAGAACGAATAGGTTGTCCACGTGGCACTGTTACAGGTCGTTCAAGAATATTGAACACAACGGACCTAATGTTGGATTCTTGAGACTCGAGTGATGTCTCCGAGTATAGAAAGCGGAGAAATGCACTTATATTTTCATTCGAGACAATGCATACTATTTTCTTCTGAATAATGTCTTGAAGAGCAATGTTCCAGGTCTTGGAAATGAGACGTAAACTGAGCAAGGTCTGGAAGTCCCGCAGGAATCCAAAGTTTTCCACTATGTGCAGAATTACCTGAATAAATTACATTTTTAGGAGTAAAAATCAAATAGGTTTAGTATACTTAGAGATGTTTGTTGTATGAAACATCAAATAAACCATCAAATAATAAACAAACTACGGTATACCTGCGTCTAGTTTTGCCCTGACCGACTTGTTTTAAGTAATTATTTAGTTTAACAATTTGTAATAATTTTTAAATAATATTTTGCTCAATTTATTACGGTCGTTTAATTTTTTGGTCGAAGTAAGGAACATGACCTACGTGGAATCCACCCATAGAGAAAGTGGCAATTGGACGGCGGGTGTTTCGGAAACCTAACCGGAAGAAAATAATCTCAATACACAGCGCATGGGAGGATACCATGCATAGGGTGGTTGTATACCTGGTGGCCTGGTGGTTCGTGTCGTGTTCCTTACTTCAACCAATTTTTTATCTTCAGAAAATTTGAAATTAGAAAAAGGCGCGTTAGTGAGCTTTAAGTGGAAATAATTTATCTTTTACTATCACTTATTACGTTGCTGTAGGAGGTTATAAACAAATTCCAACGATATTTCAATTTAAAATGAAAATAAAATTAACAATAAAATGAAACATCCGCATCCGTAATTTAAAGCCGTTCTAATTCATTTAAAAAATTAAAATTGAATTTGTTTTTACATGACGTATTCGTATTTGTACTCTAAAAATATTCCTGTACTGAAAAGTAGTTAGAATTGTATATTACTCTTGCACTTGAGTATTTAAATAAGATGTAAGGAATCAGTGCATTATAAATAAGTACATATACATATTTCTTACATCCGGCACCAAATCCGGGGTGTTTTGAGTTTGAGAGTCAGAATTAGAGACCGACGACATGGTAAGGTGGCTTGTCTAAGGTTCACAAGCAAAAACTAATAATTCTAATAATAAGTCAACTCAAGATACAAAGTCAATTACGTGGTCTTTCCTAAACAATCACTGTCACTGTGCACTGTAAACAAAAAAGCGGAACCAGGTGAATGGCAATGGCAATACTTGTGACGAGCAACAACAACAGACAACAGCCAGCAGCTCTAGCTCGTTTCAAATTCCAAATTCATTACAATTACAATACAAATCCAGATCCCAACCAATATCTAATGATATTACTTTCACGTTCAGACACAAAATGCTTATGCAACTTTTGAAAACGTTGCATTGCATGGTGTACCAAACCAAGTACAAGTACGTACTTACTACGTTTCTCTTCGTCAACTTCTTTGTGACGTCTCCACCAAAATGAAGATGGCAATCCAGGCTTGACCTGATATTTAGGCTAGTCTACCGGTGCCCTTTCAAATGAAATATCACAGGGTTCAGCTGATACACGCCCAATGCTATCATGGGTTAAAAATAGCAACAAAACGTTAAAAATTCGATCAAGTGATCTAACCTAACCGAACCCAGTCCGGCAACATTGCGTCATCGGATTCGTACTCAAGGGAAATTTCGTTCGCACTCACGGGAATCGCGTTCACGGGATTCGCGTTCGCGTGCACGACTCAACTGGATAACCAGAATCACATTATGTATTCCCAACTTCAAATGATGATGATATGTTAATACTATTCTCGAAGTCTTTTTGATGTTTTCAATTTTATACCTAGATTTTAAATACTATACATCATTCATGTTGGCCAATTTTGTAAACCAATTTTAAGCTTCAATTTAATTACTTATTACATTTTTCCATTTGCCAAAAAGTCAAGGTCAATAAAAGTAGTTTGCCAAAAGGGCAAGCTAAAATAATACTTGAAAAACGAGCGTTTGCCAAAAGTCGCTTTAAAAAAAATAAAATTAATAAAAACTGTTTGCCAAAAGTCGTTTTGCCAACAGGACCCCCGATATTATCTTCAGAAGAAATCGTTGCGCCAAATTCTTGGTTAACCCGGTGTAAAGAACTGGCTGCCGATTACCCTGTAGAATAGGGATTTCAAAATCTTCGCAAATCTAAACTCGTAAAACATTGTGGTGAATGACGATTTTGTAATTTTACTCTACAGAGAATTAGTTGTGATTTCGTAACACATGTTATGTCATAACATAACTCATGTCATTACTTCGTCGGCGCTTGACCACACTAAGGAACCCCAAAAAGGTCAACAGTTGACCCTACCGTTTTAATTACAAGTCTGTGTATCTGCAGGTGTAAGACAGATCGGGTATATTCGTACCTTTTTTGGTTGATCTGTAGTTAAAGGAAAGTCCCTGTCGTAACCTGTATGTCGTAGGCGATGGACAATGTCATATGTTGTGAGGGATACATACATAGTATGATGATGATCTTATTTCGTAACACATGTTATGTCATGTAACATAACTCGTGTCATTACTTCGTCGGCGCTTGACCACACTAAGGAAACCGAAAAAGGTCAAAAGTTGACCCTTCTCTTTTAATTACAAGGCTGTGTATCTGCGGGTGTAAGACAGATCGGGTATATTCAAACCTTTGGTTGACCAGTAGTTTCATCGGTTGCGGATTAAAGGAAAAGTTGAACTAACTTAATGTTACTAACTCATACAACCTGACTCGGGGATATGGGTTCAATAGGTTGACCTGTGAACTCATCCCTTCCCACCGAATCGTAGATCGAGTTGTTACACGCTCGTTATGTTAGAATATGCCTGCATCATTTGCCAGGGCATATATAACCGTGGAACTATAGTACAGAACAAGTGCGAAACTTAGTTCCGCTCTGCATCGCGCGAATCCGTGGTTTTGCATTAATATTACTTGTCAAATAAATCAAATGATTTACAGATAGAATAACTTTTTTACTATTTGCCTTGAAACATTTTTTTGTATGATTTTTTTATTATTCCTGACCACAACTAATTACTAATTATGGTAATTTTACATTTTTGAAAATTCATTTGACGCACTTAATAACGTTCAAACTGATCGCGATTTTTTGCGTTGTTTTCAGGAAGGACATGGCTTGCTGTAAACGCAGTTTCCCGGTTTATGTGCAAAAAACAGGTTTTGAGGTTCTAGGGGTCAGAAGGGTCAAAGTTCAAATTTGAGAGCTTAGTGGTCAATACCAAATGTGTTCCTCTCTTCAAAATACCACGATTTGGTATACTGTACACCTGAATCGGATCATGGGAACAGCACCAAATTGAGTTTTTCATTTTTTTGAACGATTTTCGAATTTTTGTACTTTTGACCCCAGATTTGACAAAGAAGGAAGGGTTGAAACGCTTAGGTCATACGCGTCCCCTATCCTTACTTTTACTAGATCTTTCCAACGGTATCAAAATTTTGGGTAAAATCCCCGTTGCACATCAATTCGCCATCGCCAGCAAGAATGGTCAACTAAGTATAATATGTAGTATACTTTAATAAATACAATTCTTCCAAAAGCTTGTAGAATGTGCACTTTAGTTCAAACAGAGAGTACACGTGTTATTTTAATATCCAACAACTTCTGTAATTCTTTTCTCTCTAACAAGAAATAAATTGAAGTAAATTATGACAATTTCCGGAAGTCTTCAGCTGTAAGTACACCCACACGGGATACGAATATCTGCACCAGAATTGTAAATGAATCCGATTATTGACCGGGCACCTGAATTCCTATAGTAAGAATTATCACAACAATAATAGGAAGTTAATTGGTCACAGCCGCGCTAGCGACTCGACGATTTAGTCACCTGATGCACCCATATTTCACGTTCAAAACATGTATCAATCATGTATGTATCAAAGTCGAAGACTGCTTTTAAGGATTTGCCGCTTGAAGTAAGTCAAGTCCCATATTATCCCTGTCCCTGTCAAGAAGCAGGGTGAAATGTATCAACCATCGACCCGTTCTTTGATACAAATAAGCGCATTTATTTAAAGTTGAACCATTGCGCATGCTTTCTGCAGCGGCTGTCGGCTGTGCTGACCTAGGTAGGGTACCTTCAAGATTCGAATAATAGCCCGCAATAAATACTAGCCAGGTCTCGAAAAGTATTTAGCTGGAGCTGAGCCCAAGTTTTATTAAATAGTATATTTACTAGCCGGTCTCGAATATTAGCCCGGTCCATTATTTGAGTTCGGTTAAATATAGAAGTCAGCACATCCTGTCATCCTATCATACCCTATAAATGACGGTAATAGACGGTATAATCATATCCAACATTTCAACTCTTCGGACACTGAACATAGAAATGGGTGTTGCCTATTGCTACAATAATGCTAAAATTGCATTCCAGCTCCAGAACACTGGTCCCGCTAAACTTCGTGTGGAGCGATTGACTGTCAATGTAGAAGCTTACTGGATTCACATATCTCTTGCCTCATGGCTTGCTTGTAAGGATCTATCAGGAGCATGGACTTACAAACTTGGACCTACACGGTTTAATTATGAGCAAGCTTTCCGAGCTACAGACGTGGATGGCGTGGCAGAGCGTGCTGTACAACTTACATCGAGTTGCATTCAAAAACATTCTTCTAGCTTGACTACCGTAAGTTTGTGTTGGTGTGACAGAATTCCTCCCTACCTACACTAATATAGCAATACGCTACATAGAAGTACTTTCAAGCTGCACTAATCTGATCTCACTTACTCTCAAGGAGTCCAGACCGTTGTACCATCGTTTTTTGGGAATGAATCAACAATTGTGCTCCCCGTGACAGGTAATTTACACTGGTTGATTTCGTTTGTAGTTTAATTAATTTCTAAAGAGAAGCACAGTGCATATTCTAATGTCTGAAACTGGTTACACTTACTTCCTTCTTACTTACGAGCAGCCAGCTTCCTTCAAGCCTTAAATACTTATGCGCCAATAATCTATCAATTGCTACTGAAGCAAGTGGAATCGATGAATCAAAAGCGTCTAATCTCAGGACTCAGTAATTTGGAAACATTCGTCTGGTTGGACAATCCTTGGTTAATTTGCAACGGCACTCATTCAACTCAAAGATCGTTAGTGACTTTCAGATGCTTAAAGTCAAATTGCCAGCACTGCAGACTTTACAAATCGAACTTGGCAATTATCTAAATACGAATCCAGGTACAGCAGGAAACATCGGAATGACATCGACCTACATTAAACAAACTGTCACGCCAGAACTGCTCCAGCCAGATGCTTGAAGGTATTGTTGTTGAGCAGGCTGAGTTTCCATATCTTAAAATTCATTTCCCCACCTGAATACAGGATTTTTATATTATATTAACTTTACAAATTGATACAATTCACAATCAATTAAATAATTAATGCTGAATACATGTTATTTGTAAATAGTTTTGCTTCACAGTAGTGTGCAAATAAAGTTTTACGACGAATTGGTCATAAAGCTTATGTCAAAAAATGCAATGCTAATCTTGCTTCCGAGGATAATTGGTACACATATTTATAATAATTTATATTATTAGTGGGATCTTAAACATTATTTGAATGATCGATTGCATGGTCTGCACCGAATTGCATCGGATTGCCGACCTGAATTTATCAAGTCCATGCTAAATGCATGCATGGCAGTATCATCTTTATGCCTGTGGGAAACCCACACATCCCCCCGCAAGCTTCACCATAGGTATAATAGGCTCAGTGCGTGGTAATATAGCGGACGCAAAATTACACAGTTTTGCGCGGCTTACCTAGAAACACCGCCGGTGGTGCCCGTTGAGTTGTGTTTAATCTTCGCTCCTTGGATTCAGGCCCGAGTCGTGTAGTAAACTAGGTAGGCACACCTGTACTGGTACTGTTATTTTTTAAATGCAGTTGAGAAAGGTAATGTACTTCTATTATGTTTTCAACGAAATCGTTCGTTATTTATAACACATACCGTACTTTCGACACAAAAATTCGAAAAAAATCAATGCATCTATTTGTCAACTCAGTAGTTTATGAAAAATATATTGTATCCATAGTGTATCCATACGTATCCATATATCTGTCCGTAGTTATGCCTTGTGAATGCCATTATATGATATCTCGTAAAATAGCATAAAATGCATTGAAGAATCGGCATATTTCCGAGTGCAATTCCCAAAGTGCCCTGACATATCATATAATGCATCATTCAATCCTACGTATTATTGAGCATAATGTAATTCAATCGGAAGCTGACTCCAGCATTTTAAGGAGGGATTGGACGAGTCTCACTCAAATGCTAATAACATGCTAATTTAAGGGTCTTTTTAGGTTACAGTATTCAGTTCACAACTGTTGCTCCCGAGGATATTTGGTATACATTTTTATAATATTTTATATTAATTAGTGGGATCTTAAATATTATTTGAATGTGAGAATGCATGGACTGCACCGACCCGAATGTTTCGGGTTGCCGACCTGAACTTTTCGGGCATAAGCTAAATGCATGCCAGTAGTAGCATCTTTATGCTGGTGGGGAATATTGTACAGTTATATTCCCCACAACGTATTCGTGACAGTTCTATTCCCCACAACGTATTCGTCTATTCCCCACAACGTATTCCTGACAGTTCTATTCCCCACAACGTATTCCTGACAGTTCTATTCCCCACAACGTATTCGTGACAGTTCTATTCCCCACAACTTATTCTTAACAGTTCTATTCCCAACAACGTATTCTTAACAGTTCTATTCCCAACAACGTATTCTTAACATTTCTATTCCCCACAACGTATTCTTAACAGTTCTATTCCCAACAACGTATTCTTAACAGTTCAATTCCCCACAACGTATTCTTAACAGTTCTATTCTCAACAACGTATTCTTAACAGTTCAATTCCCCACAATTTATTCCTAACTGTTCAGACGCATTCAGTCTTTTATGACTTTAAGTAATTAGTATAATTCTAAAGCATTCCTATTTTTACTTTATTTTATGACTACAGTAATTCTAACTAATCTCTCATCGAATTACGCCCTGTTCTGGGTTCATGTAGATTATGAAA